>JAPTMU010000266.1:0-110000 GCA_028583405.1 Pogonophryne albipinna
TCTATAAACAGTGATTTTATTCATGCTAACCTTTTGTATTCTGACACAATACTGCCTGGGCAGGGAGAAAAATAAGTTGGACAAAAGTGTACACAAAGCATACAAAATGCTTCGTACTTAGCTGCCATTTCTCTCTGAATTTTGGGCAGAAAATTGTATTCAAGCATCAGGTTAATCACTTAAGGATTTAGCTCTATAGTTGACTTATTACACTTTCTCAATTAGCTGCCATATTATATTATGTATGTTGATTATTACTCGGATGGACATCCCGGGGCAAAGCATAATCCATGGAGGGGATCTTGGGCGGACGGCCCGGGGGCAAGGCAGAGTTCGAGGAGGGGGTCTCAGGCGGACGGCACGGGGGCAAGGCAGAGTTCGAGGAGGGGGTCTCGGGCGGACGGCCCGGGGGCAAGTCAGAGTCCATGGAGGGGGTCTCGGGCGGACGGCCCGGGGGCAAGGCAGAGTTCGAGGAGGGGGTCTCGGGCGGACGGCTCGGGGGCAAGGCAGAGTTCGAGGAGTCAAGGGGCCGGGCTCGAGGGCGAAGAGCACGGCTGGGGAACTCAGGAGGCCGGGCTTGGGGGCGAAGGCCACGGCACTCAGGGGGCAGGGCTCGAGGGCGAAGACCGCACAGCTCCGGAGGACGGACAGGACCCGGTGTCGGCCGGACAGGCCCCGGAGCTGGTGGGACAGGCGTAGACGGGATCCTGGACATGACCTGGGCTGGTGTCAATGGGACCCCGGATGGAGCAAGGGCTGGTGTAGATTGGACCACCAACGCAACAGAGCAAGGAGTAGGCAGGGCCCCTGGCGGAAGAGGACAAGGAGTTGGCAGGACACCCGGCAAGACAGGTGACGGCGGGGCCCCCAAAGGCACAGGACATAGGGATGGCAGGACCCGCTGCAGAAGAGTAGTCGGCGGGACCTCCAACGGCACAGGACATAGGGTTGGCAGGACCCCCGGCAGAAGAGTAGTCGGCGGGACCCCCAACGGGACAGGACATGGAGTTGGCAGGACCCCCAGCGGAACCTCCAACGGCACTTAAGTAGGGACTTGAGTAGGGACTAGAGAAGGGACTTGAGTAGGGATTGGACAGGGAACTTGAGATGGAACTCGAGAGGGAACTCGAGAGGTGACTTGAGAGGTGACTCGAAAGGAGACTTGAGAGGGAACTCGAGAGGTGACTTGAGAGGGGACTCGAGAACATACAGCAGAGAACTGACCCCTTGGTAAATAAGGCAATTGTTTGAAAAAGAAAATGCACAGTTGTAGATTACAGATTGTTCATGGAGGCTAGAAACATTATTGTTGAAAAGCTCTATCAGACAACAATTGACCAATCAAAACTTGTGTGTGTTGTGGATTATTTCACGACATAGTGTCAATAAAATATCCAGTGCTGTTGAATGGGATGCTATTCATGTATAAATTAGTGACTGATTGCAAACATCTTTACCCAATGAACTAAAAAACGAGTTGATATGTCGATGTTCTGCTCACAACTTGTGTTTTTTTTCATGTTCATTGATTACATTTTTTTTTTCCATCCACCAAATATTTATTTATTTCAAATGTCTCATTCACAGAAAATGTGGCCTTGCGTGGAAAAGCAAGCCAGTCAGGGCGTAATCCAGACTATTAGGGAGACGCAAACAAAACTATTGATGGAAGCTTGAATCTCACTATCTTGCTGGTTCATGCACCGCTACTGGTTGGATGACCAACCCCTGGTGGAGAGTGGACCTGCTGGAGTCCTACATCGTCACCTCCATCATCATCACCAACAGAGCAGACTGCTGTGCAGAAAGGCTCAACGGGGCAGAGGTTCACATCGGCAACTCTTTGCAAGACAATGGCGCGGCAAACCCAGTGTGAGTGGCTGCAATGATTTCTTGATTACAAGGTTAACCCCAGGAAATAATTTAGCAGCATCCAGATCGTGATTAATTCGCTGTCGAAAAGAATGTCTTCAGAAAGTGTTAGAATAATGTATGACTGTTGTTAGAAAAATATCACTCGACACCAGGTTGAGAATCAATGATCAGGTAACTAATTTATTCTTGCAAGAAGGAGCAGAGATAAATCACATACAAAGGATATGGGTTAACTCACACACATAGGGTATGTTGCTCAAAGGAACAGCAAAAAACATCAGGCTTATATAGTCCAAAACCAACCCAGTCTCATGGCATTTCGTGTTCACCAACACTATGTTCCCGGTTTTTTTTGTGTTGCACAGCACGATTTAAAAAGCAATGTATTTCTACTGGTAATGTGTTTCATGCCTGCAGCACGTGTGGTTCATAAAAACATGTTCTTACTCAATATCAAGCCACAGTTATTGCTTTTACTTTAAATCGTATAATTTCGGACTTTTGTTGCCGTCTGTGAGGAAAATAAATGGGGCTCAGAGCCTCAGAATACAGAAATCTGTATTTTTTAAATCTTTTTTTCCTTCTAATTTGGTATTCTTTTCAAAATAACACACTGTTATTTACCCACCAATAACACACAATTATCCTTGCTTTTATTTATTGGTTTAATTTCTTAATCTCTGGCTTTTTTGCGCCCAGGTGGCATCCTAACTAGGTGCCCGAACCACCTCAACTGGCTCCTTTCGACGCGAAGGAGGAGCGGTTCAACTCCGAGTCCCTCCCGGATGACCGAACTTCTCACCTTATACCTAAGGGAGACACCAGCCACCCTGCGGAGAAAACCCATCTTGGCCGCTTGTATCCGCGATCTCGTTCTTTCGGTCATGACCCATCCTTCATGACCATAGGTGAGGGTAGGAACGAAAATGGCCCGGTAGACAGAGAGCTTTGCCTTCTGGCTCAGCTCCCTTTTTGTCACAACGGTGCGGTAAAGCGACTGCAGTACCGCTCCCGCTGCTCCGATTCTCCGGCCCATCTCACGCTCCATTGTTCCCTCACTCAAGAACAAGACCCCGAGATACTTGAACTCCTTCACTTGGGGTAAGGACTCATTCCCTACTTGGAGTGGACAGTCCATCGGTTTCCTGCTGAGAACCATGGCCTCAGATTTGGAGGTGCTGATCCTCATCCCAGCCACTTCACACTCGGTTGCGAACCGATCCAGTGAGTGCTGAAGGTCGCAGACCGATGAAGCCATCAGAACCACATCATCTGCAAAAAGCAGTGGTGCAATCCTTAGTCCACCGAACTGCAGACCCCCTCCCCCATGACTACGCCTCGAAATCCGATCCATGTATATTACAAACAGGATTGGTGACAAAGCGCAGCCCTGGCGGAGGTCAACCCTCACCGGAAATGGGTCCGACTTACTGCCGAGGACCCGGACACAGCTCTCGCTTTGGGAGTACAGAGATTGGATGGCCCTGAGTAGAGACCCCCTCACCCCATACTCCCGCAGCACCTCCCACAGTAACTCCCTGGGACCCCGGTCATACGCCTGCTCCAAGTCCACAAAACACATGTAGACCGGATAAGCGTACTCCCAGGCCCCCTCCAGGATCCTTGCGAGAGTAAAAAGCTGATCCGTCGTTCCACGACCAGGACGGAATCCGCATTGTTCCTCCTCAATCTGTGGTTCGACAATCGGCTTGACCCTCCTTTCGAGTACCTTAGAGTAAACTTTCCCGGGGAGGCTGAGTAGTGTGATGCCTCTGTAATTGGCACACACCCTCTGATCCCCCTTTTTAAAAAGGGGAACCACCACCCCGGTCTGCCACTCCTTCGGTACTGTTTGCACACATGTGTTTAATCGTTAATGTCAGATATGTACTAAGTAAATACATTTGTTCCTGCTCAAGATTAGATTCAACTTTATTGTTATTGCACATATTACAGGTACTGAGACAACGAAATGCAGTTTAGCTTCTAACCAGGTGCAACAAGCAGTAAAGTGAAAAGTAATGTACACAATCTACAGAATTAAATATAGAATTAAAACTGCGGTCGCACTTGTGCGCGCAGTGATGAGCGGGCCCTCGCGTCCGTGCGCCTGTCGGGGAGGGCAGCCGGTCGTCCCGGCATCAAGCAGACGCGCGCGAGTCCTGGGAAATGAGCCGTTTCTCATTTCTATAATTTTCGCGTCCCAGACTCCCAGGTCCTCCGGCAGCGACCCGGAAACGGATGTCGGCGCGCCGTCTCGAAGGAAAACAAATTTCTCTAAAGGCTCGTCGAGGATCGATTATCGAGGAGGCTGTCTGGAGGAGCCGTAACCGAGGATACACTGATTTAGAGGAGAGAGGAGTGTCTCTAGAGGAGCTATAACCGAGGGTACACTGAAGTAATCCCCTGAGACGATTTCAGCCAACAGTGATGTTTAAAAGAGGTGTGACGCATGGCTGGACTTCTGTCAATGAAGCACAGCTCTGCAAACTGTTCCCGTTGTGATTATAAGTTATTTGAGATGATCAAATGTGCATCAGACTTTCTGCCCTTTACCGTTTGTTTACTCACTAATCACATCTCCCCTGGATGTTAGGCTATTTTTTTTTCAATACAACTGCTTTTATTGTGACACGATGTTTACAGTGAGAACAGCTGCTGAGGTCAGTGCAGAAAGCAGAACAGTGTGTATAATATATATTGCTCAATAATAAATGTAACAGGCCTACATTTTACACTTTATTTGTAGGCTTTAGGAGATATCTACAAGTAAAGAGTAGGGTCAGGGAGTGTATAGGTGTCTGTTGTAATGAATATGCCGCCAGCAAAGGGCGTTGTTGGACTAACAGTAGGTGTGTGTGTATTTGTGTGTCTGTTTGTTTGTGTGTGTGTGTGTGTGTGTGTGTGAGAGTTGATGTGCCAGGCAGACAGGCAGGTCTCAGTAGCTTATCTGACATATAATTGGTCAAAAATTGTACATTCTCCGTTAGCCTACGAGCTCCCCGTTTGAGCGAAGGACTATTCCTTCTCAATGTAGCATAACATTGGTTATGCGCTGAAGTTGTCCTGGATTGGAATTTTTCCGATCATTCCCCTAGGAGGAGTTTGCAAGAATGTGCTTAAAATGCATGAAAAGTGCAATTTTTTCAAAATGGCCGACTTTGTCGGGGGCGGGGCTAATAAAAGCCAACTTGAAATATGTCCGCAATCATAAGAGCAATGTGTATACAGTGTTTCGTGAATATCGGAATAACTATATCCGAGTAGTTTGGAGTAATTTGCGACATGTAAATCGTCAAAAATGATGTATTCGCTGTTAGCTTACGACCTTCACGAGTGATTTTTCAAAAATGTGCTCCGCAATTAATTATCATATTGGATAGGGGCTGAACTTGTCCTGCATTGGAATTTTTCCGATCATTCCTCTAGGAGGAGTTTGCAAGAATGTGCTGAAAATGCATGAAAAATGCACATTTTTCAAAATTGCCGACTTCCTGGGGGGCGGGGCTAATGGAAGGCAATTTGAAATATGTGTGCAATCATAATAGCAATGTGTATACAGCGTTTCGTGAATATTGGAATAACTATATCCGAGTAGTTTGGAGTAATTTGCGACATGTAAATCGTCAAAAATTGTGTATTCGCTGTTAGCTTACGACCTCCACGATTGAGCTATCAAAAATATTCTTCTCAATGTAGCATGACATTGGATATGCGCTGAAGTTGTCCTGGATTGGAATGTTTCCAATCATTCCCCTAGGAGCAGTTTGCAAGAATGTGCTTAAATTGCATGAAAAAGGCACATTTTTCAAAATGGCCGACTTTCTGGGGGGCGAGGCTAATGGAAGGCAATTTGAAATATGTGTGCAATTATAATAGCAATATGTATACAGCGTTTTGTGAATATTGGAAAAACTATACGCGAACAGTTTGGAGTCATTTGGAGTAATTTGTGACATGTAAATCGTAAAAAATGGAAAGTTGTCCGTTCGCTTACGAAGTCCTCGTTTGAGCGATCAACTATTCCTTCTCAATTTAGTATCACATCGGAAATGGGCTGAATTTGTCCTGGATTGGAATTTTTCCGATCATTCCCCTAGGAGGAGTCCGCAGAAATGTGCTTAAAATGGCTGAAAAACGCACATATTACAAAATGGCCGACTTTCTGGGGGGCGGGGCTAATGGAAGGCAATTTGAAATATGTGTGCAATCATAATAGCAATATGTATACAGCGTTTCGTGAATATCGGAATAACTATATCCGAGTAGTTTGGAGTAATTTGCGACATGTAAATCGTCAAAAATGGTGTATTCGCTGTTAGCTTACAACCTCCACGATTGAGCTATCAAAAATGTTCTTCTCAATTTAGCATCATATTGGATAGGGGCTGAACGTGTCCTGGATTGGAATTTTTCCGATCATTCCCCTAGGAGGAGTTCGCAAGAATGTGCTTAAAATGGCTGAAAAACGCACATTTTTCAAAATGGCCGACTTCCTGGGGGGCGGGGCTAATGGAATCTATCTACAAATATGTCCGCAATTCCATGAGGAATTTCTGTGCCAAAATTCGTGAAGTTCTGAGAAACTATATATGACTACCACACAATAGGGGGCGCTAGTGAGCAGTTTTTTTGAAAATGTACGTTTTTTTTTTACATTCTCGAAAAGGTCGTGGGCTCTGACGTGTGTCCCTAGTTTTGTGTCCGAAGCTCATTTTATGCTATCGCAATTAAAAAAAAAAGTATAGGCCACGCCCACATTCTGAATTTGTTGCGACAAGTTAAATCTGAGTTCGTAGTCACCCCGAGAGTATGTATACAAAAAAAATAAAAAATCGTCCATCCGCTCTTGAGTTATAAATTGGTAGTGTTTTTGGCGCCCCCTATAGTCTAAAATGAAAATGCCTTGTTATGCCTATTTCCCAAGACAGACTGAACCTTTCCACCAAAATCTGTGATGTTTGGATACATTGTTGATGAGTTATGAGCATTTCTTTCTAAGCCCCGCCTTTTTGCGAGTACGTTTTAATTCATGGCGGAAATATTTATCGTTTGAACATGCTCATCTCCTAGGGTAATGTGTCTGACCCTCCACCGATGCTGTATACAAAGTTTGGTGTTGAAAAACTGAAAATTGAAATGTAAGTGAATATTTAACTGTTTTGAACATTATGCCAATTAAAAAAAAAAAAATGTAGGCGGAGTTTAGGGTTCCAACAGGATTATTTGTAGAGCAGGTCCACCCGGATATGTGTGCAAAATTTCAGGTCATTTGGAGTTACTGTGCGACTTTGTACATTTATTCCGAAATGGGTTTTTGATAGGTGGCGCTAGCGAGCACGTTGGAATATTTAACCAATTGACTCCAGAATAAGGTAGTTTTCACCAGTCCTGGCGTCCTTGCAAAATTATACAACTTTGTCAGCGTCCTAAAGGCCTCAAAAACAGGAAACGCCAGCAGAAAAATAATAATTCCACCAATAACAATAGGTTCCTCGCACTTCGTGCTCGGGCCCTAATGAATTGAATGATGAATAAACAGTGAGGGGTATGAATACACCAGATATACACAGCAGCCTGTGAGCAGTATGAACAGTGTGTATGAATATGCTAAGATATATAAAGTATGAAAATGGTAAGCAGTCCAAGTATAGTATAAAATATATGGATATTAATTTCATGATGATAAACATTGTGGAACAATGATGAAAAATGTGAATGGAAGTGGCGAAGTAAAACTGACACAAAACAACAACAAACTTTTGCTGAGCCAATTGGAGAGTTTCATCACCAGCACGTGGTAAAAACCACCAATGAGCGCTCAGCTCGAGATACCAGCAAGTCGTTTCCCATCAAGCATTTCGCTTCCGCAGCCCGTGGAGAGGAACTGCGCGCCTCGCCGCGCCTCGCCGCGCCTCGCTCTCAAGGCTGCGGGCGTCTTTGTCCCGCGAGATTTCAACGTCTCATGTAGGCGAGCCTCCAGAGCAAGTCGGACAAAATGACTAACCATCATGCAACGCACTAGCAAGACGTTGATCGCAACTGCGCAGGTCTGCGCAGGTCTCGCATGTCTCAAACAAGCCTACTGTCTGTGTAGTGTCAGGTACTTCCTGTGCAGAGGGGACAATAACATTTGTGATCTCTTTTCTTCTCAAAATGTTTGCCATATATTCTGCTGTGTTTTCACTTATACTCTCGTCCTCTCTTACAAATGGTTTTAACTCAGGCAGATAATATGGTCTTCCATATAACATTTCAAAAGGTGATAGCCCTCTAGCACTAGGTAGAATGTGCATGCTTAGCATCACTGGTGCTAAGCATCTCATCCATGTTTTCCCTGTCTCGGCCATCATCTTCTTCAGTTTAGCTTTTACTGTACCATTATTTCTTTCTATCAACCCTGCTGATTGTGGATGATAAGAACAATGTCATTTTAATTGTATTCCAAATACAGCTGTCAAATCCAGAATTACTTTATTTACAAAGTGTGTGCCATTATCGCTATAGATCTTTTCCGGAATTCCAAAACGTGGGATTATGTGATTTGTCAATGCTTTAGCCACTGTCAATGCATCCGGATTCCTAGTTCAACTTCAATCCATTTTGAGTACATGTTAATGATTGTTAGACAATATTTCATTCCCTCATATTTATTTAGTTCAATAAAGTCCATGCAAATGTGCTGAAACTGATACTGGCTCCGGTATTTTACCTCTCTTTGGTCTGAACTGTCCCTGAGGGTTATACTGTGCACACACAGAACATGCTAAACAATTTTTTTTTAGAGTTTGTAAAGCCATGGGCTGTGAATATCTTCTGTATTACTTCCAAATTTGCCTTCTGTACTTTCCCACAACCCCTCTTTATTCTGTGTACACAACTTCTTCTTCCAGTATATCTTTTATTTGTCAGGTGCATTCGCTTGCATGTCTTTTAGGATGTCATGATCAATGTGTTCCATATTTTCAGAAATATATTGGTCATTGTCCTGTCACTGTCTTTGCGCTGCTTTCTTAGCCTCTTCATCTGCCTTTCGGTTCCCTGTGGAAATTGGGTCCGTCCCTGTAGTGTGTGCTGCACACTTACAGACCGCCACTCTCTTAGGGAGTTGTACTGCATCCAAAAGTGATAGAATCAAATATTTATGTGTAATAGGTTTGTTTGTGGATGTTACCATCCCCCTATTTTTCCATTGTTGTGCAAACACATGTATACATGAATAAGCATAGTTGCTGTCTGTATAAATGTTAACTGTCTTCCCTTTTCCCAGTTTCCATGCCTCTGTTAGTGTGATTAGTTCTGCTGCCTGTGCTGATAAGTGAGACGGCAATGCTGTGCCCTTGAGCAGTTTCGTCTGTGTCACTACAGCATAACCTCTTGCATTGGTTCCATCAAGATTCCTCTTACATGAACCGTCAACATACAAGGTTAGGTCTGCATCTGGGAAGGGAATGTCCGTCAGGTCTGTCCTTGGTAACACTCTGTTCTCAGTTTCTGCGATACAGTCATGTGGCTCCCCATCTATCTCTACTGGCAGTAGTGTAGCTGAATTGAAAGTAGTACATCTCTCGATAGTAAGATTTGGTTGTGATAACAACGTAGCCATGCATACTAAATGTCTAGCTGGTGATATATATATATATTCCTTCTAAAAACATCTAAAACCTGTTAAATAGCAATAACTAACTCTTAACTTGATGAATCCACAACAAGTAGAGCATAAAGTATTTATTTTATTTTATTATTTTTATACTTTATAGGCTACAAAGCTTATTTGTATAGGAATGTCACTAGTGTTACCTGTTACCAGGAAGAAGAATAACACCAGTGACAATTTGGAGAAAACACTACAATTTTAACAAAATGGCTGCAATGTGTCAGACCAAATGTGGCTTCAGTCAATATCAAACTCGTTTAACTCTTCAATACAATACATTTTCCCATTCAAATGTTCACCCCTAGGGCTATGCAATGAGTAACACTAATGACAGACTTCAAAGACGCACGTACTTGAAGATAAAATGACACCTTTAACAAACAAAGTAAGAAGTATCTGACTTTCCTTATGTCTTTGTCCACTGCCTCAAATGATCTCTTGTTACAGGAGGCACTTCAGAGACAGTACATTACTTCAAAATAAAAGCGTTTTGTGTAGCAGTAACACCAATGATGTAATTTTGGGTGACTGACATTTATTTGATATTATTAATAATAATTTGCGTTTTTTTTTACCATTTCAGTGTTAGCCTATATTTAATGCTTGTAATGTTGTATGTAAATATAAATTAGATTTATTTATTGAAACAAATATTTTAAATTAAAACTATAGGCTCCACTTCCATGTATGATCAAAGTGACAAGTTCCTTGAACTTGGCATTTTAAATAAATTGCAATTTACGTATAAAACCATTTTTTATTTATTTTTTATTTAGTACCATTGCAAAGACAATCTCTATTTATTCAACATATATAATGAATGTGAATATTAGGTCAACGTCATGTATTTTGGTGTCTGCAAAAGTAAGTGACAGTACTTCCACCTTTTCTGTAGAATGACCCAGTGCAGCAACACACGGCGGAGATGGCGGAGAGAACTCGCTCCGAGGTGTGGTTAAACTTTACCCGTCTCGATGCTCGTTGCCAAAAGTGCAATAAGTGTTTAGCATGTAAGGGCGGTAACACGAGAAATGTGTCTAAACATTTAGCAAAAGTGCACCACATTCAGACGGAGAAATGCACCGGGTTCGACTGTCTTTCTAGTAGCTCTGTAGCCCCATCCACGAGTAACGTTTCCACGTCAGGTGTTATGTATGCTAGCAGCAACACACAGAGTTAACACAATTATACAAACATGGGTTAATGATTAGAGGTAACTGAGTTATTTAGTTTGTTAAAGTTTCAGCTATTCTGTTTACAGTTATGTCATCAGATTATTTAATACGATTTGTTAAAACACTGTTGTTTCTTTTGATGCGAAATATTATTTATTTAATTTAAATAAAAAGCTATGTTAATTTTGTTCAAAATATGTTTAGTTAATTTAATAATATGTATTTTTGAATCAAGTATTCATCTTTATTGTCTTCATTGTTAGTTTCCACATGCCTAAAACTACCTCAAGCTAAATCTAAAAGTTTATGGCTAAATAAGAGCGTTTGAGAAATTGTGCAAGGCATACAGTAATAGTCCGAATAGTCGATGAATCGTTTCATTAATCGATAGATTAATCGATTATCAAATTAGTCGTTTGTTGCACCCCTACTTTAAATGCACATTGAAAAAAAATTTTTTTTAGGGCAAATAAATTACATTAGAAAATAATTTTATTGACTTCACCATCGGAACCCTTTTTACAGTGTAGAAAGTTTGGCCTAGCCCTATTGTTTGAAGCAGAATTGTATTTACTGTATGTTTCTAAATGGCAGTCTATATATTTTATCGACAATAACGAAGCTAGCACCAGATGAAATAAACATTTTCCAACATCAGTAGAAGAAGTTGCTGATCCCGTATCTTATTATCACGCTCTGCTTCTCTCCTTACGTGCTGCACCTCAGTACTTTTCCACTGACCCCGCCTCCACCTCACCCGACTAGACAGCCACACCCACACTGTCAGCTCACCTGGGCTCCTTGCTGCTTTTCATCTCCAATCAGCTAGTATATAAGCCTCTCCTGCACACTCACTCATTGCCAGATTGTTCTTTGAACTCAGGCAAGACTCTTCTGATTCCTGGGAAACCTGCCAGCCTTCTATCACTCACCTTGAGATCATCTTCCATCCCACAACTATACAGTGTGAGTACATATATACAAACTTCAACAAACTTGCTAATGCATGGTTTGACAAAATGCATTTTCCTTTGTTTTCACCACAACTAAAGTAATTAAAGTTATATTTTACAGACTGTTTATGAAAAATCATGTATTCTCAGAGAAGGAATATCCAATCAAAGTCAAGGATTTAACCAAGCTCTTGTCACGATTCTCATGTTATGTCACGTGTTTAGTTTTGTATGTCTAGGTTTGGGTTTATTTTGATGTTCGGTTCTCCCTGTCTCCCTTGTGTATTGCCTGGTCCCTCTCTCTGTGTTTTTCCTCCCTGTCGTTAGTTTGTCTCTGTTCACCTGTTGCCCTTGTGTTTCTCCTCCCCTGGCCGGCTGTTTCTCGTCTTGTGATTACCACTCCCTGTATTTAGTCTTGTCTTCTGTGTTCAGTGTTGGTTCATCTTTTGTTTGTGACGGAGTTCACCGGTGAGTTTTCTGTTTTGTCCAAGTTTTCTAGATTATCCTTGAAATAAAGGCATTTTCAGCGTTCTCTGCATTTGGGTCCTGCTTGCTTCACTCACCGTAACAGCTCTTCCCCATTGTTAATTATTTAAAATAATATAATTTCTTCTTCTTCCTGAAAGGTCTTCATCATAAAGTATACATTCAAATTGCAGCTTTAATTGTATTAACAGTTGTATTAAATATGTTCAACTTTAACCTTACTTCCCATTGGTCAAAGACATAAGGGGCAGGCTCATGGTCTTAATGTTGAAATTCAATACACTTGGATCAGATTTTCATTTCTTAAATGATGGCTTTCAGAAATAACAAAGAAACATGTTTTATGTTAAATATGTTTTATTAATGACTATCCTAGGTCTCATCCAGAATGATGAAACTCAGTGTTTTCCTTCTCATGCTCCTCATGGAGACGTGCTCTGCCTCCACTTATCGTGAGTATGAATCGTTTGTATATGACGTGTTCACTATAAAACATAACGGGGAAGTGAATGTAAGGCTGTCCGTGTCATGGTTTTGGATTTTTGTTTTGAAATGTTTTCCTCCTTGTGTCTTGTCTGATCCTACTCCCTGTGTTTGATTTCCTGTCGTTAGTTTCCCTCCTGTGTCTGAATGTGCCTCATTGTGTTCACCTGCCAGCTGTGTCTTGTCCTGTGATTACCCTTCTGTGTATTAAGTCTTGTCTTCCCCTGTGCTCCATGTCTGTTCGTCGTCATTTCATGTCCCGGTCACCTACGCTTGTCCGTGTCTCCTGCCTGTTTGCGTCTGTAAGTTTGTTCCTGTCTGTCGTGCTCCCCGGTTTTGTTTCCCCGGTTCGTGCCTTCGGCTTTTTATAATAAAGCTCGCTTTTTGTTACCTAACCTTTTTAGTCCTTTTTTAAAACTCCACTTGGGTCCCATTTTCCGACAGTCCGTTGGCAAGAAAAGCAGGTTTATACAAAGTAAGTTGAATTGTCTAGATCAGAGGTTCCCAACCTTTTTTGTCTCGTTTACCCCTTGAGCTCGTCTCCATTCTATAAGAGCCCCCTCACTCATCTGTGATGATTCGCCTACATTTTTTCTTGTTAAACCCTTTTCTAGTTTTATTTAACCAAACTGCCCCTTAATTGATAAGTCACCCTTAATACAAATGCATTTAATCTTGACCTTTACACTTATTCTAGCAGTTTCAACATCTTTTGTTAAGACTAGAGCTTTTAAAGAGACACTCGACCTTGCTTGTCTTTCTTAAACGTTGATCGTTCTGGTGGAAGGACACCAAGCTTAATTAACATGGTTTATTTTGTCCCCGTACCCCTGGTTGGGAACCACTGGTCTACTTTATAGCATTTCTGTAATTTGTGTTTTTTCTATTTTCTTTAGTTGTTGTGCGTTGAATATTCAGGACCAGTTCTCTGTTTGAACACTAGTGTAGCTTAAACCATTTTCCAATGTGTGTATTATAATTATATATTCAACTGTCTCTTTTTCTAGAAAACGTGGCGTTGCGTGGGACAGCGACCCAGTCAAAGAGTGATCACAACGAGTTTGGATTTGCCTTAAGCGCTATTGATGGAAACCGTGATAATAAGTTCAATTCTGGATCGTGCACCCACACTGATAAAGAAAGCAACCCCTGGTGGAGAGTGGACCTGCTGGAGCCCTACGTCGTCACCTCCGTCACCATCTCCAACAGACAAGACTGCTGTTCAGAAAGGCTTGTGGGGGCACAGATCCACATCGGCAACTCTTTAGACAACAATGGTGCATCAAACCCAGTGTAAGACATTTCCTGCACACATTTTATTCATTTGTTTTGTGTAACTGTCTGAGCATTTTGTTTATATTCTCCTCTCCCCTGTTAATTGCTCACCACCAGTAGACAGAGGTGTATTAAGATGCTTTACTTGAGTAAAAGTACAGATACCCATAGTTTCAAAAATATTTCATTACAAGGGAAAGTCCTGCATTCAAAAGGTTTCTTAATTAAAAGTATTATCAGCAACATTTACTTAATGATTAAATGTACATATGTATGTGACCTTACTCGATATATTCATGCATTTTACAAGTTTAATTTTATTTATATACTTTGACTGTTTTGTGACTTAAAGAGTTAGTCCCCTAGTTTAATTGTTAGAGATACATTTAGTTAAAGGTAGCTAAAGCTGTTTAATAAATGTACTGGAATAAAATGACATTGTTTCCGTATTGAAATGTCGAGGAATAGGAGTAGAAATTATAATTAAATGGAAATACTCAAGTTAAGTACAAGTACCTCTGAATTGTAAATGTACTACCCACCTCTGCCAGTATATTATCATAGAAACTGTTCCTAAATGTTTCAACCATGTAATTTTACTTATTTGCATTGCTTATCAAAAATATAGGCAATGCTGAAGTGCGTTAAACTTGCATGGTCTTTCATATCTCGCAGTGGGTGCCCCCCTGATTGCAGAAAGGAGTCAGATTGTATAGAAGTCTATGATGAAATTACCAGTTAAATGTTATCTAACTGTTGAGGGTTATAACATGTCATTCTTGTTCTTTCTTTCTCACTTTTGTTCTCTTTCTTTTAGGGTTGGTACAATTTCTACAAACGAGGCACTGTACACTATGACTTTCACTGATCGCGTGGAGGGACGTTATGTGACTGTGCGTATACCGGGTAAAAAAAAGGTCCTTACCCTCTGTGAGGTGGAAGTCTACGGGTACCATGCCCCAACTGGTGAGGGTTTGGGATCTTACATAAATAACGTGTGATTTCCATCTAAACAAGGAACTGTCATATCAGCCAAGTGGCTGAAAAGTCAACTCAATGCAGAAGTGCCTTGAACCTGTATTCTTTCTAAAAGTCTGATTGTGGAGAAGTGTATGAACAATTTTCCTGCAACTCACTTGATGTATTACTGCTGGAAAGAGTGTAACTATTAGTTTATGATCTCAATTGTTTGTTTCAAGTCTTCTTCAATTCAGCATGATGTTAATGTTGTAAAATATGGTCCCATTAATAGGAACAAGAGAAAGGATGTACCAGCCTCTCATGTCACTTATGATTACTAAAACGGGTCTTATTTTATATAAAGTTTCTGAATGACACATTTAGTGGTAGTGGTATGGTAGTTATTTGTTTATATATGGTGGGGTTATCCCTTTTATGTCCTTCATCCTGACGGCAAATGAATCAAATCTTTTGAGAGTCATGGTGAAACAGAATAATAAAAAACAATCTGCATCAGGAGTCATACATGTTATTGATTTAACCTAAATATTTGTTTTGTTTTTTTGTTGCAGAAGAGAACCTGGCCATTGAAGGAAAAGCCGCACAGTCATCAGTGTATGGGAATTCCGATCCATATAAGGCCATTGATGGGAATCGGGACTCCAACTGGGCTTCCTGCAGTAGCACAGCCTATGAATTGAACCCCTGGTGGAGGCTGGCTCTGCCCAAAAGACACAAAGTGTTTTCTGTTAAGATAACCAACCGAGATGCACTCCCTGAACGACTCAATGGAGTCGAGATCCGCATTGGAGATTCTCTTGTAAACAATGGTGCTGAAAATCCCAGGTAACGTAGAGCCGGTCCTATTACAATACTAATATTAAAAAGTCACTAAATTGGTATTTTGTTGGAACACGTTTGAGGATCAATTCAGTTTTCCTCTCTCAAGTTTACCTGGTGCTACATTTTGGATTAAAACTCCTTGTATTGCCAAGAAATAGGATTGGAGCAGGAATACCCTTTATTTATGAATGATTCCTCCAATGTGTTCTGATCTGATCACAGAAATGGACAAATATCAAGGTCGCCAAATTAAAGGCCTGATCGAGGGTCGTCAATTGTGATTCTGTGACATGATTTGAAAACATTTATTTAAACATGACTGAAATATAAATATTGTTCATTATCAAGCCCTATTTAAAATATCTGCAACCAACATTCTAACCAAGTAAAGTGTAGAAACCTAATGACGCTTTGAGTGCATGTTGAACTTAAAATGAAAAGCCTATTACTTCAATAAACCCTTCCTGAGGTTAACGTACTGATTTCTGCTTCTTCTACCAGGTTTGCTTTAATCACCAGCATCCCGGCAGGTGAAACTGTTGAGTTCAAGGTTCCCAACGGGATGGACGGCCGCTATGTTTACATAGGTGTCCCTGGAAGAAAGGAGTACCTGAGCCTCTGTGAGGTGGAGGTGTTTGGCTCTGCACTGGATTAGCATTCAATGTAATGGATTTGCAAAGATGCTGTAATGTGTACACCAAGCATCCAAAATAAAATGTGCATCTTAAATATCATTGTTTGCATGACGTAAAGATTTACTGGTGGAGATTACAGCAAAAGTCTTGCTTGACTTTTGCTTTTACACAGGACTTGTACAACTTCTGGGAATGTAAGATCAGTGAAAGCAATGGTTCAGAAGGCAATTTTTTTTTTTTTTTAAATGCAGACAAAATAGACAAATATTATAAAAGACATCTGAAAGCTTTCTTACCCAAAGTTAGATCAGAAGATCAATCCCCATCATGTCTGTAAGAGGGGTATCTTGATCAGTTGTCTGTCAGCTAGCGGTCAGCTGGCTATCCCATAGCTGGGAGAGGGATACCTAAGTGAGGGCATTAGTAAATCTCGGGAAGAAAGCAATAAAACGTATTTCATTAAATATTGAATGGTTATTAATGTGCCTCGAAGAAGGAACCTACGACTGCTACCATTTACATGAAATCTACTGCTATAAAAAGGTTGAGGTGACTTTTACAAAACCTACTAACTGATAGCTTTTGATCACTAACCGTTACAGCAACCCAAATACACAGCTTTAATAACAAGACTTCCTTTGGCAAAAAAATACAATAAGAAAGAAAAGGAACCTTTTTAAGGCCATACAGTTGTATTTTACAAAAGGTTTCGGTATTTACAAAAAAGTCCTGACAGGGCACAGTTAGAGGCAGTCTACTTGTTTTGCCATTAAAAAAAAAACACAACTCTTTCTGCCATTTTATAACTGGATGAGGAATGAAAGCTTGCCTGCTGAAAGCTGAATGATATGCAGTAACAATTGTATTTAAAAGCTTCCAAACAACATCATTTTCCAAAGACTCTTAAAACACTGCTGGCCTCTAAAGAAACATTTCAACAACTTTTGTCATAAAAATACTTACACACAAATACATTATAAAAATAGCGTACTACAGAAGAATCTTTCCCCAGATCAACACTGTGCAGAACAATAGAAGAAGTCGGATTGTGTCAAGATGCAAAGGGTATTGCTTCACAGTATGTGGACATCAATGATTGGGCCTGCCAGACAAAATGTACTTAAGCCAAAGTCAAAGAAAATAAATTCCTAACATTAAGAAATAATACTGATGTATGAACAGCATGTCTTTGAAAACACTGTTTCCGAAAGTAAAGATTCTATATGACAGAACCAAGGGAACAATAACAAGCTTGGAAACCTTTTGGGGTAATGGAAACATTGCTGTATGAAAACAATGCAGCAGTAAAGATGGTTGGCAACAGTCCACAGATACTGTGAAGTCGGGGCGAAATGTCCAACCGCTCAGTGAATCAGAGCACCGCAAAGAGGGGGGACCGCTGGGCTTCGAGTAAAAAGCAGCAATGGCAGTGACTGATCAAAACCTAGTGAAAGATCAACAGGTGCTGAACTAGTCCTTCTCACGGTGTTATCTGAGATCTTTGGAGACTTTGAGAACTTTGTAGATGTCGTTGGAGAAGACTGTGGTGAAGTGGGGTCGTGAGCTTCTGGACATGTGGGTGCAAAGGGGAACTTTACAAACGTTTTGGGAATCCTCAATGTCCCAGATCTCTGGCATGCTGCACCTGGGCCTGAGTGAAGAGAAAGGAAGACAAGGTTAATGAGAATGACACACTATTTGTCCTGCAATTCAAGTCAATTTAGATATTTTAAATGATTATATATATTATATATAATATATATACATAACCATGTCCTAAAATGCACACATGAGTGGTTACCATCAAATACAGAACACAGGGTGCCATGATTTAACCATACAGAAACACTCTTTCCAGCACCAGTTAAAGAGGCCCTATTATGCTTGTAGGGGGTTCCCCTCTTCTGTAGTGTGATATATAGGTTTTTTCTGCCACATTAGAGGAGATAGAACTATGAACCTGAACATTTGCATAATATTTCCTCTTTAGTGCAAAATAAAATAAAATCCAGAGTTTAACCCCAGATCAAATGCAATGTAAATACTGTTATATTATATTTTTACTATATATGTTTTATTTATTGTTCTGCTTCGTCATTCTATACCTCCGTAGGTTCTGAATAAATCAGTGATTTTAGCACATTTCGGTGCTTCCTCCTCGCTTCTTTCTTTTCTCCCTTTCCCTCTGCGCCACCTTATTTTTTGCAGGATGGGGTCCATCCTTCCACAATAATTAACCTTGCCATCAGTTTCAGTCGGTACAGTCCACACTCATTTGAAAGCATGTGACTTAAAATGTCCACTGAAGCTTCTGCTATGCCGATGAGATGATTAAATGATAGAAAATAAAATAATTCACCTCAGTGCTCCACATAGATCTCATGTGACCTTCACGCGTTGTTTTTCACTGTTTAAACTTCCACTGGTGCTCTTTGAATTGCTTCATCATCTCTTCTGCCATGGTTTAATGGTTTTTTTTCAAAATGGAGAATTTGCGCCACCTGCTGCTTAACTCAATAAACAAAAATGAAATGTATTTGATTGGCTATTCACTAGAGATACCATTTGAACGTACACCCGTCAGCCAATTAGAAATAAGTATTTTCCATGGCTTACTCAACTCAACAGTTTCACCTGTCTGGATGCTGGTGATTACAGCAAACCTTGAAGAAGCAGAAATCACACTTTACATGACGTCAAGATTTACTGGTGGAGATTGCAACTAAAGTCTGCTTTAAATATTGGCAAAATTATTGTTTTGCCCAAAATACGCATGTAAATAGCCTAATCAAGAGGCTAAATACAAACCCCTTGCCCATTGAACTTTACTTTATGCCCAGTTGTAGGCAGTTAAACAAAACATTTGTAAAAGTAGGACACACTCAAAATGCACTTAAGACCATGTACTTTAGATCTCTAAAATAGAGCCCTTATCTCTCATTGTTCTTTTATGTAGTACTTGAAGCAGCTTTGGCCAGATCACAGGGGGATTTTTATGTTTTATAACAAAGATATGACATGTAAAGATAGATCCTACTTACGTATGGTGTAAGCTTATGTTTATGTTTATTAAGGATCCCCATTAGCTTTTGCTCTCGACAAAAGCTACTCTTCCTGGGGTCCGACACTTAAAACAATATAACAATAATACAGCAATAATACAGCAACATTTAGGACATAAGTCCTGACATCATTAACAACATTAAAAACATCACCAATATCATCAACAACATGCGATCAAATTAAATTAGGGTTCACAGCTCACAATGGTACATGGTCATTAGTAGATGGCCCTTCAATCTCTTCTTGAAAGAGGCTCTGGACACTATTTCAGCAAGGTAGTTTGGCAATGAGTTCCATTCCTTTATAGCTCTATAAGACACAGAAGATTTCAGGAGATTTGTCCTGGGTTTAGGTGCCAGTAGATGGCCTGATGTAGCTTGTCTAGTCTTATGGTCATGCTCGTCTCTTGTGTAAACTATTTGATCATAAAAATACAGTGTTTTTTTGCTAAATTGGAATTTTTTTAGAAAAGTGATAACACGAGATTGCAGACGTTTCTCAACTGGAAGCCATGATAGGTTTCTATGCATAACTCCAATATGAGTGTGCTTCGAACAGTGGAAAAACCAACTTCACGTTATTCTGTGAGGTGGAGGTGTACGGCTCCAGGCTGGATTAGGTCTGAATAGGTTCAAAACGTGTACTTATTGTAAGTCGCTTTGGATAAAAGACCTTTGATACAGCTGATGCTCTTGTACAGACTTGTGTTGCAATCATAGCTTAAGCTTCACTTGCTAGCTGCAGATGGATGGGAGTTCGAGCTTTGTATACCTGAGGCGCTCCAACACAAAAAGTAATGTCACTTGCCAATCAACATGAATTATAACAGGATAATGTTTTAACCATTCTGCTTTTTTATCGTGCATTTCAACTGTCTCATTTATCAATCAAGCAATCAAGTCAGACCCTAATGGGGACATTCAACACAATCATGTAACAATTCATTAAGATCATTCAGTTTCACTGAGTCATGTCAGTAATCAGTGTGGACAATCAACAACTTTTGTAATGCTTTTATAATTTTATTGTATGTGTGTATAATATTTATCTTGTCAAATATTAAGAACAATAAAGGGTTGATGTTTTCCACTCTACTTTTTAATGTGTATTTCAACTGTCTAACATGTGGCATTGCGTGGAAAATAAATCAAGGGACATTACAATCATCATGTCATTGCATTAAGGTCAATCATTTCCAATTATTAATGGCAATCATTATCAGTGAACAGAAATCAAAATATTTCTCTATCCTTTTTATATTTGTATTGTTAGTGTGTATAATAAAATGCGTTTTATTACTTTAATTAATGAACTCTAACTACATCATGTTGGGAAATTATGTGTTACAGAATGAAAATAACTGATCTTTGAATAACATTTGACTAAATTAGTCAAAAGCGTCAGTTCCAAAATCTGGAGGGTGTGGCTCAGTGAGTTGGTCTTTGGATCAGGGGAGCAGGTTCAAACTCCACTGCAGTCAGCATGTCGTTGTGTCCCTTGGAAAGACGCTTCATCCCAAATGGCTCCTGTGGGGACTGCCCACAGTACTGAATGTATGTAAGTCGCTTTGGATAAAAGTGTCTAACAAGTGACATGTAATGTAATAATTGGATAATTTCCAATTAAAATAAACTGTGTGCCCTGAAACACATATTTTTTTAATATTTGCACATAAGTCCATCACATTTTGATCGCTTCTCTGGTTGTTTTTATTTTATTTATTTTTTCAGCAGCAATATTATGTTCCTGAGAATACATAATAGTACACACATCATCTAATCAAACCAGGAAGTTGTAACTTAAATGATCCACTTGGCAGTGTGTGGCATCTTTGTTGATCTGACCAGGAAGTACAACCAATGTTATCTGGGAATTTACAGTAAACTGCGAGCTCACAATAAAAACAAGAGACATTATATGAGTCTGTTTAAGCAATGTCTGGATTGAACTTGTGCACGGCTCCCTTGCTGTTGCTGATACTAGACTATTCCTGCAGATGTTTCCCTGTCACCTGTCTGTTTAAGGCCAGCAGGTGGAGCTGTTTCACACAACCTCCTCTTTTTTAAAGTGGACAGCACCATCTTCATCTTCAAAAAAAGATCGCTAGAGAATGTTTTTAGTGAGGCATGTAAAGCAGTATAGGCTTATTGAGAAAGGGGATTGTTCAGGTCTATAAACAGTGATTTTATTCATGCTAACCTTTTGTATTCTGACACAATACTGCCTGGGCAGGGAGAAAAAGAAGTTGGACAAAAGTGTACACAAAGCATACAAAATGCTTCGTACTTAGCTGCCATTTCTCTCTGAATTTTGGGCAGAAAATTGTATTCAAGCATCAGGTTAATCACTTAAGGATTTAGCTCTATAGTTGACTTATTACACTTTCTCAATTAGCTGCCATATTATATTATGTATGTTGATTATTACTCGGATGGACATCCCGGGGCAAAGCATAATCCATGGAGGGGATCTTGGGCGGACGGCCCGGGGGCAAGGCAGAGTTCGAGGAGGGGGTCTCAGGCGGACGGCACGGGGGCAAGGCAGAGTTCGAGGAGGGGGTCTCGGGCGGACGGCCCGGGGGCAAGTCAGAGTCCATGGAGGGGGTCTCGGGCGGACGGCCCGGGGGCAAGGCAGAGTTCGAGGAGGGGGTCTCGGGCGGACGGCCCGGGGGCAAGGCAGAGTTCGAGGAGTCAAGGGGCCGGGCTCGAGGGCGAAGAGCACGGCTGGGGAACTCAGGAGGCCGGGCTTGGGGGCGAAGGCCACGGCACTCAGGGGGCAGGGCTCGAGGGCGAAGACCGCACAGCTCCGGAGGACGGACAGGACCCGGTGTCGGCCGGACAGGCCCCGGAGCTGGTGGGACAGGCGTAGACGGGATCCTGGACATGACCTGGGCTGGTGTCAATGGGACCCCGGATGGAGCAAGGGCTGGTGTAGATTGGACCACCAACGCAACAGAGTAAGGAGTAGGCAGGGCCCCTGGCGGAAGAGCACAAGGAGTTGGCAGGACCCCCGGCAAGACAGGTGACGGCGGGGCCCCCAAAGGCACAGGACATAGGGATGGCAGGACCCGCTGCAGAAGAGTAGTCGGCGGGACCTCCAACGGCACAGGACATAGGGTTGGCAGGACCCCCGGCAGAAGAGTAGTCGGCGGGACCCCCAACGGGACAGGACATGGAGTTGGCAGGACCCCCAGCGGAACCTCCAACGGCACTTGAGTAGGGACTTGAGTAGGGACTAGAGAAGGGACTTGAGTAGGGATTGGAGAGGGAACTTGAGATGGAACTCGAGAGGGAACTCGAGAGGTGACTTGAGAGGTGACTCGAAAGGAGACTTGAGAGGGAACTCGAGAGGTGACTTGAGAGGGGACTCGAGAACATACAGCAGAGAACTGACCCCTTGGTAAATAAGGCAATTGTTTGAAAAAGAAAATGCACAGTTGTAGATTACAGATTGTTCATGGAGGCTAGAAACATTATTGTTGAAAAGCTCTATCAGACAACAATTGACCAATCAAAACTTGTGTGTGTTGTGGATTATTTCACGACATAGTGTCAATAAAATATCCAGTGCTGTTGAATGGGATGCTATTCATGTATAAATTAGTGACTGATTGCAAACATCTTTACCCAATGAACTAAAAAACGAGTTGATATGTCGATGTTCTGCTCACAACTTGTGTTTTTTTTCATGTTCATTGATTACATTTTTTTTTTCCATCCACCAAATATTTATTTATTTCAAATGTCTCATTCACAGATAATGTGGATTTGCGTGGAAAAGCAAGCCAGTCAGGGCGTAATCCAGACTATTAGGGAGACGCAAACAAAACTATTGATGGAAGCTTGAATCTCACTATCTTGCTGGTTCATGCACCGCTACTGGTTGGATGACCAACCCCTGGTGGAGAGTGGACCTGCTGGAGTCCTACATCGTCACCTCCATCATCATCACCAACAGAGCAGACTGCTGTGCAGAAAGGCTCAACGGGGCAGAGGTTCACATCGGCAACTCTTTAAAAGACAATGGCGCGGCAATCCCAGTGTGAGTGGCTGAAATGATTTCTTGATTACAAGGTTAACCCCAGGAAATAATTTAGCAGCATCCAGATCGTGATTATTTCGCTGTCGAAAAGAATGTCTTCAGAAAGTGTTAGAATAATGTATGACTGTTGTTAGAAAAATATCACTCGACACCAGGTTGAGAATCAATGATCAGGTAACTAATTTATTCTTGCAAGAAGGAGCAGAGATAAATCACATACAAAGGATATGGGTTAACTCACACACATAGGGTATGTTGCTCAAAGGAACAGCAAAAAACATCAGGCTTATATAGTCCAAAACCAACCCAGTCTCATGGCATTTCGTGTTCACCAACACGATGTTCCCGTTTTTTTTGTGTTGCACAGCACGATTTAAAAAGCAATGTATTTCTACTGGTAATGTGTTTCGTGCCTGCAGCACGTGTGGTTCATAAAAACATGTTCTTACTCAATATCAAGCCACAGTTATTGCTTTTACTTTAAATCGTATAATTTCGGACTTTTGTTGCCGTCTGTGAGGAAAATAAATGGGGCTCAGAGCCTCAGAATACAGAAATCTGTATTTTTTAAATCTTTTTTTCCTTCTAATTTGGTATTCTTTTCAAAATAACACACTGTTATTTACTCACCAATAACACACAATTATCCTTGCTTTTATTTAGTGGTTTAATTTCTTAATCTCTGGCTTTTTTGCGCCCAGGTGGCATCCTAACTAGGTGCCCGAACCACCTCAACTGGCTCCTTTCGACGCGAAGGAGGAGCGGTTCAACTCCGAGTCCCTCCCGGATGACCGAACTTCTCACCTTATACCTAAGGGAGACACCAGCCACCCTGCGGAGAAAACCCATCTTGGCCGCTTGTATCCGCGATCTCGTTCTTTCGGTCATGACCCATCCTTCATGACCATAGGTGAGGGTAGGAACGAAAATGGCCCGGTAGACAGAGAGCTTTGCCTTCTGGCTCAGCTCCCTTTTCGTCACAACGGTGCGGTAAAGCGACTGCAGTACCGCTCCCGCTGCTCCGATTCTCCGGCCCATCTCACGCTCCATTGTTCCCTCACTCAAGAACAAGACCCCGAGATACTTGAACTCCTTCACTTGGGGTAAGGACTCATTCCCTACTTGGAGTGGACAGTCCATCGGTTTCCTGCTGAGAACCATGGCCTCAGATTTGGAGGTGCTGATCCTCATCCCAGCCGCTTCACACTCGGTTGCGAACCGATCCAGTGAGTGCTGAAGGTCGCAGACCGATGAAGCCATCAGAACCACATCATCTGCAAAACGCAGTGGTGCAATCCTTAGTCCACCGAACTGCAGACCCCCTCCCCCATGACTACGCCTCGAAATCCGATCCATGTATATTACAAACAGGATTGGTGACAAAGCGCAGCCCTGGCGGAGGCCAACCCTCACCGGAAATGGGTCCGACTTACTGCCGAGGACCCGGACACAGCTCTCGCTTTGGGAGTACAGAGATTGGACGGCCCTGAGTA
This sequence comes from Pogonophryne albipinna, assembly GCA_028583405.1. Lineage (NCBI taxonomy): Eukaryota > Metazoa > Chordata > Actinopteri > Perciformes > Artedidraconidae > Pogonophryne > Pogonophryne albipinna. The sequence goes on from JAPTMU010000266.1 coordinate 24,940, forward strand.
GAGACCCCCTCACCCCATACTCCCGCAGCACCTCCCACAGTAACTCCCTGGGAACCCGGTCATACGCCTGCTCCAAGTCCACAAAACACATGTAGACCGGATAAGCGTACTCCCAGGCCCCCTCCAGGATCCTTGCGAGAGTAAAAAGCTGATCCGTCGTTCCACGACCAGGACGGAATCCGCATTGTTCCTCCTCAATCTGTGGTTCGACAATCGGCTTGACCCTCCTTTCGAGTACCTTAGAGTAAACTTTCCCGGGGAGGCTGAGTAGTGTGATGCCTCTGTAATTGGCACACACCCTCTGATCCCCCTTTTTAAAAAGGGGAACCACCACCCCGGTCTGCCACTCCTTCGGTACTGTTTGCACACATGTGTTTAATCGTTAATGTCAGATATGTACTAAGTAAATACATTTGTTCCTGCTCAAGATTAGATTCAACTTTATTGTTATTGCACATATTACAGGTACTGAGACAACGAAATGCAGTTTAGCTTCTAACCAGGTGCAACAAGCAGTAAAGTGAAAAGTAATGTACACAATCTACAGAATTAAATATAGAATTAAAACTGCGGTCGCACTTGTGCGCGCAGTGATGAGCGGGCCCTCGCGTCCGTGCGCCTGTCGGGGAGGGCAGCCGGTCGTCCCGGCGTCAAGCAGACGCGCGCGAGTCCTGGGAAATGAGCCGTTTCTCATTTCTATAATTTTCGCGTCCCAGACTCCCAGGTCCTCCGGCAGCGACCCGGAAACGGATGTCGGCGCGCCGTCTCGAAGGAAAACAAATTTCTCTAAAGGCTCGTCGAGGATCGATTATCGAGGAGGCTGTCTGGAGGAGCCGTAACCGAGGATACACTGATTTAGAGGAGAGAGGAGTGTCTCTAGAGGAGCTATAACCGAGGGTACACTGAAGTATTCCCCTGAGACGATTTCAGCCAACAGTGATGTTTAAAAGAGGTGTGACGCATGGCTGGACTTCTGTCAATGAAGCACAGCTCTGCAAACTGTTCCCGTTGTGATTATAAGTTATTTGAGATGATCAAATGTGCATCAGACTTTCTGCCCTTTACCGTTTGTTTACTCACTAATCACATCTCCCCTGGATGTTAGGCTATTTTTTTTTCAATACAACTGCTTTTATTGTGACGCGATGTTTACAGTGAGAACAGCTGCTGAGGTCAGTGCAGAAAGCAGAACAGTGTGTATAATATATATTGCTCAATAATAAATGTAACAGGCCTACATTTTACACTTTATTTGTAGGCTTTAGGAGATATCTACAAGTAAAGAGTAGGGTCAGGGAGTGTATAGGTGTCTGTTGTAATGAATATGCCGCCAGCAAAGGGCGTTGTTGGACTAACAGTAGGTGTGTGTGTGTTTGTGTGTCTGTTTGTTTGTGTGTGTGTGTGTGTGTGTGTGTGTGTGAGAGTTGATGTGCCAGGCAGACAGGCAGGTCTCAGTAGCTTATCTGACATATAATTGGTCAAAAATTGTACATTCTCCGTTAGCCTACGAGCTCCCCGTTTGAGCGAAGGACTATTCCTTCTCAATGTAGCATAACATTGGATATGCGCTGAAGTTGTCCTGGATTGGAATTTTTTCGATCATTCCCCTAGGAGGAGTTTGCAAGAATGTGCTTAAAATGCATGAAAAGTGCAATTTTTTCAAAATGGCCGACTTTGTCAGGGGCGGGGCTAATAAAAGCCAACTTGAAATATGTCCGCAATCATAAGAGCAATGTGTATACAGTGTTTCGTGAATATCGGAATAACTATATCCGAGTAGTTTGGAGTAATTTGCGACATGTAAATCGTCAAAAATGGTGTATTCGCTGTTAGCTTACGACCTCCACGAGTGATTTTTCAAAAATGTGCTCCGCAATTAATTATCATATTGGATAGGGGCTGAACTTGTCCTGCATTGGAATTTTTCCGATCATTCCTCTAGGAGGAGTTTGCAAGAATGTGCTGAAAATGCATGAAAAATGCACATTTTTCAAAATTGCCGACTTCCTGGGGGGCGGGGCTAATGGAAGGCAATTTGAAATATGTGTGCAATCATAATAGCAATGTGTATACAGCGTTTCGTGAATATTGGAATAACTATATCCGAGTAGTTTGGAGTAATTTGCGACATGTAAATCGTCAAACATTGTGTATTCGCTGTTAGCTTACGACCTCCACGATTGAGCTATCAAAAATATTCTTCTCAATGTAGCATGACATTGGATATGCGCTGAAGTTGTCCTGGATTGGAATTTTTCCAATCATTCCCCTAGGAGCAGTTTGCAAGAATGTGCTTAAATTGCATGAAAAAGGCACATTTTTCAAAATGGCCGACTTTGTGGGGGGCGGGGCTAATGGAAGGCAATTTGTAATATGTGTGCAATTATAATAGCAATATGTATACTGCGTTTTGTGAATATTGGAAAAACTATACGCGAACAGTTTGGAGTCATTTGGAGTAATTTGTGACATGTAAATCGTAAAAAATTGAAAGTTCTCCGTTCGCTTACGAAGTCCTCGTTTGAGCGATCAACTATTCCTTCGAAATTTAGTATCACATTGGAAATGGGCTGAACTTGTCCTGGATTGGAATTTTTCCGATCATTCCCCTAGGAGGAGTCCGCAGAAATGTGCTTAAAATGGCTGAAAAACGCACATATTACAAAATGGCCGACTTTCTGGGGGGCGGGGCTAATGGAAGGCAATTTGAAATATGTGTGCAATCATAATAGCAATATGTATACAGCGTTTCGTGAATATCGGAATACCTATATCCGAGTAGTTTGGAGTAATTTGCGACATGTAAATCGTCAAAAATTGTGTATTCGCTGTTAGCTTACGACCTCCACGATTGAGCTATCAAAAATGTTCTTCTCAATTTAGCATCATATTGGATAGGGGCTGAACGTGTCCTGGATTGGAATTTTTCCGATCATTCCCCTAGGAGGAGTCCGCAGAAATGTGCTTAAAATGGCTGAAAAACGCACATATTACAAAATGGCCGACTTTCTGGGGGGCGGGGCTAATGGAAGGCAATTTGAAATATGTGTGCAATCATAATAGCAATATGTATACAGCGTTTCGTGAATATCGGAATACCTATATCCGAGTAGTTTGGAGTAATTTGCGACATGTAAATCGTCAAAAATGGTGTATTCGGTGTTAGCTTACGACCTCCACGATTGAGCTATCAAAAATGTTCTTCTCAATTTAGCATCATATTGGATAGGGGCTGAACGTGTCCTGGATTGGAATTTTTCCGATCATTCCCCTAGGAGGAGTTCGCAAGAATGTGCTTAAAATGGCTGAAAAACGCACATTTTTCAAAATGGCCGACTTCCTGGGGGGCGGGGCTAATGGAATCTATCTACAAATATGTCCGCAATTCCATGAGGAATGTCTGTGCCAAAATTCGTGAAGTTCTGAGAAACTATATATGACTACCACACATTAGGGGGCGCTAGTGAGCAGTTTTTTTGAAAATGTACGTTTTTTTTTTACATTCTCGAAAAGGTCGTGGGCTCTGACGTGTGTCCCTAGTTTTGTGTCCGAAGCTCATTTTATGCTATCGCAATTAAAAAAAAAAGTATAGGCCACGCCCACATTCTGAATTTGTTGCGACACGTTAAATCTGAGTTCGTAGTCACCCCGAGAGTATGTTTTCAAAAAAAAAAAAAAAATCGTCCATCCGCTCTTGAGTTATAAATTGGTAGTGTTTTTGGCGCCCCCTATAGTCTAAAATGAAATGCCTTGGTGTGCCTATTTCCCAAGACAGACTGAACCTTTCCACCAAAATCTGTGATGTTTGGATACATTGTTGATGAGTTATGAGCATTTCTTTCTAAGCCCCGCCTTTTTGCGAGTACGTTTTAATTCATGGCGGAAATATTTATCGTTTGAACATGCTCATCTCCTAGGGTAATGTGTCTGACCCTCCACCGATGCTGTATACAAAGTTTGGTGTTGAAAAACTGAAAATTGAAATGTAAGTGAATATTTAACTGTTTTGAACATTATGCCAATTAAAAAAAAAGAAATGTAGGCGGAGCTTAGGGTTTCAACAGGATTATTTGTAGAGCAGGTCCACCCGGATATGTGTGCAAAATTTCAGGTCATTTGGAGTTACTGTGCGACTTTGTACATTTATTCCGAAATGGGTTTTTGATAGGTGGCGCTAGCGAGCACGTTGGAATATTTAACCCATTGACTCCAGAATAAGGTAGTTTTCACCAGTCCTGGCGTCCTTGCAAAATTATACAACTTTGTCAGCGTCCTAAAGGCCTCAAAAACAGGAAACGCCAGCAGAAAAATAATAATTCCACCAATAACAATAGGTTCCTCGCACTTCGTGCTAGGACACCGTTGGGTCCTAGCACTCCGTGCTCGGGCCCTAATGAATTGAATGATGAATAAACAGTGAGGGGTATGAATACACCAGATATACACAGCAGCCTGTGAGCAGTATGAACAGTGTGTATGAATATGCTAAGATATATAAAGTATGAAAATGGTAAGCAGTCCAAGTATAGTATAAAATATATGGATATTAATTTCATGATGATAAACATTGTGGAACAATGATGAAAAATGTGAATGGAAGTGGCGAAGTAAAACTGACACAAAACAACAACAAACTTTTGCCGAGCCAATTGGAGAGTTTCATCACCAGCACGTGGTAAAAACCACCAATGAGCGCTCAGCTCGAGATACCAGCGAGTCGTTTCCCATCAAGCATTTCGCTTCCGCAGCCCGTGGAGAGGAACTGCGCGCCTCGCCGCGCCTCGCCGCGCCTCGCCGCGCCTCGCTCTCAAGGCTGCGGGCGTCTTTGTCCCGCGAGATTTCAACGTCTCATGTAGGCGAGCCTCCAGAGCAAGTCGGACAAAATGACTAACCATCATGCAACGCACTAGCAAGACGTTGATCGCAACTGCGCAGGTCTGCGCAGGTCTCGCTTGTCTCAAACAAGCCTACTGTCTGTGTAGTGTCAGGTACTTCCTGTGCAGAGGGGACAATAACATTTGTGATCTCTTTTCTTCTCAAAATGTTTGCCATATATTCTGCTGTGTTTTCACTTATACTCTCGTCCTCTCTTACAAATGGTTTTAACTCAGGCAGATAATATGGTCTTCTATATAACATTTCAAAAGGTGATAGCCCTCTAGCACTAGGTAGAATGTGCATGCTTAGCATCACTGGTGCTAAGCATCTCATCCATGTTTTCCCTGTCTCGGCCATCATCTTCTTCAGTTTAGCTTTTACTGTACCATTATTTCTTTCTATCAACCCTGCTGATTGTGGATGATAAGAACAATGTCATTTTAATTGTATTCCAAATACAGCTGTCAAATCCAGAATTACTTTATTTACAAAGTGTGTGCCATTATCGCTATAGATCTTTTCCGGAATTCCAAAACGTGGGATTATGTGATTTGTCAATGCTTTAGCCACTGTCAATGCATCCGGATTCCTAATTCAACTTCAATCCATTTTGAGTACATGTTAATGATTGTTAGACAATATTTCATTCCCTCATATTTATTTAGTTCAATAAAGTCCATGCAAATGTGCTGAAACTGATACTGGCTCCGGTATTTTACCTCTCTTTGGTCTGAACTGTCCCTGAGGGTTATACTGTGCACACACAGAACATGCTAAACAATTTTTTTTTAGAGTTTGTAAAGCCATGGGCTGTGAATATCTTCTGTATTACTTCCAAATTTGCCTTCTGTACTTTCCCACAACCCCTCTTTATTCTGTGTACACAACTTCTTCTTCCAGTATATCTTTTCTTTGTCAGGTGCATTCACTTGCATGTCTTTTAGGATGTCATGATCAATGTGTTCCATATTTTCAGAAATATATTGGTCATTGTCCTGTCACTGTCTTTGCGCTGCTTTCTTAGCCTCTTCATCTGCCTTTCGGTTCCCTGTGGAAATTGGGTCCGTCCCTGTAGTGTGTGCTGCACACTTACAGACCGCCACTCTCTTAGGGAGTTGTACTGCATCCAAAAGTGATAGAATCAAATATTTATGTGTAATAGGTTTGTTTGTGGATGTTACCATCCCCCTATTCTTCCATTGTTGTGCAAACACATGTATACATGAATAAGCATAGTTGCTGTCTGTATAAATGTTAACTGTCTTCCCTTTTCCCAGTTTCCATGCCTCTGTTAGTGTGATTAGTTCTGCTGCCTGTGCTGATAAGTGAGACGGTAATGCTGCGCCCTTGAGCAGTTTCGTCTGTGTCACTACAGCATAACCTCTTGCATTAGTTCCATCAATATTCCTCTTACATGAACCGTCAACATACAAGGTTAGGTCTGCATCTGGGAAGGGAATGTCCATCAGGTCTGTCCTTGGTAACACTCTGTTCTCAGTTTCTGCGATACAGTCATGTGGCTCCCCATCTATCTCTACTGGCAGTAGTGTAGCTGAATTGAAAGTAGTACATCTCTCGATAGTAAGATTTGGTTGTGATAACAACGTAGCCATGCATACTAAATGTCTAGCTGGTGATATATATATATATTCCTTCTAAAAACATCTAAAACCTGTTAAATAGCAATAACTAACTCTTAACTTGATGAATCCACAACAAGTAGAGCATAAAGTATTTATTTTATTTTATTATTTTTATACTTTATAGGCTACAAAGCTTATTTGTATAGGAATGTCACTAGTGTTACCTGTTACCAGGAAGAAGAATAACACCAGTGACAATTTGGAGAAAACACTACAATTTTAACAAAATGGCTGCCATGTGTCAGACCAAATGTGGCTTCAGTCAATATCAAAATCGTTTAACTCTTCAATACAATACATTTTCCCATTCAAATGTTCACCCCTAGGGCTATGCAATGAGTAACACTAATGACAGACTTCAAAGACGCACGTACTTGAAGATAAAATGACACCTTTAACAAACAAAGTAAGAAGTATCTGACTTTCCTTATGTCTTTGTCCACTGCCTCAAATGATCTCTTGTTACAGGAGGCACTTCAGAGACAGTACATTACTTCAAAATAAAAGCGTTTTGTGTAGCAGTAACACCAATGACGTAATTTTGGGTGACTGACATTTATTTGATATTATTAATAATAATTTGCGTTTTTTTTTACCATTTCAGTGTTAGCCTATATTTAATGCTTGTAATGTTGTATGTAAATATAAATTAGATTTATTTATTGAAACAAATATTTTAAATTAAAACTATAGGCTCCACTTCCATGTATGATCAAAGTGACAAGTTCCTTGAACTTGGCATTTTAAATAAATTGCAATTTACGTATAAAACCATTTTTTATTTATTTTTTATTTAGTACCATTGCAAAGACAATCTCTATTTATTCAACATATATAATGAATGTGAATATTAGGTCAACGTCATGTATTTTGGTGTCTGCAAAAGTAAGTGACAGCACTTCCACCTTTTCTGTAGAATGACCCAGTGCAGCAACACACGGCAGAGATGGCGGAGAGAACTCGCTCCGAGGTGTGGTTAAACTTTACTCGTCTCGATGCTCGTTGCCAAAAGTGCAATAAGTGTTTAGCATGTAAGGGCGGTAACACGAGAAATGTGTCTAAACATTTAGCAAAAGTGCACCACATTCAGACGGAGAAATGCACCGGGTTCGACTGTCTTTCTAGTAGCTCTGTAGCCCCATCCACGAGTAACGTTTCCACGTCAGGTGTTATGTATGCTAGCAGCAACACACGGAGTTAACTACATTATACAAACATGGGTTAATGATTAGAGGAAACTGAGTTATTTAGTTTGTTAAAGTTTCAGCTATTCTGTTTACAGTTCTGTCATCAGATTATTTAATACGATTTGTTAAAACACTGTTGTTTCTTTTGATGTGAAATATTATTTATTTAATTTAAATAAAAAGCTATGTTAATTTTTTTCAAAATATGTTTAGTTAATTTAATAATATGTATTTTTGAATCAAGTATTCATCTTTATTGTCTTCATTGTTAGTTTCCACATGCCTAAAACTACCTCAAGCTAAATCTAAAAGTTTATGGCTAAATAAGAGCGTTTGAGAAATTGTGCAAGGCATACAGTAATAGTCCGAATAGTCGATGAATCGTTTCATTAATCGATAGATTAATCGATTATCAAATTAGTCGTTTGTTGCAGCCCTAATTTAAATGCACATTGAAAAACAATTTTTTTTAGGGCAAATAAATTACATTAGAAAATAGTTTTATTGACTTCACCATCGGAACCCTTTTTACAGTGTAGAAAGTTTGGCCTAGCCCTATTGTTTGAAGCAGAATTGTATTTACTGTATGTTTCTAAATGGCAGTCTATATATTTTATCGACAATAACGAAGCTAGCACCAGATGAAATAAACATTTTCCAACATCAGTAGAAGAAGTTGCTGATCCCGTATCTTATTATCACGCTCTGCTTCTCTCCTTACGTGCTGCACCTCAGTACTTTTCCACTGACCCCGCCTCCACCTCACCCGACTAGACAGCCACACCCACACCGTCAGCTCACCTGGGCTCCTTGCTGCTTTTCATCTCCAATCAGCTAGTATATAAGCCTCTCCTGCACACTCACTCATTGCCAGATTGTTCTTTGATCTCAGGCAAGACTCTTCTGATTCCCGGGAAACCTCCCAGCCTTCTATCACTCACCTTGAGATCATCTTACATCCCACAACTATACAGTGTGAGTACATATATACAAACTTCAACAAACTTGCTAATGCATGGTTTGACAAAATTCATTTTCCTTTGTTTTCACCACAACTAAAGTAATTAAAGTTATATTTTACAGACTGTTTATGAAAAATCATGTATTCTCAGAGAAGGAATATCCAATCAAAGTCAAGGATTTAACCAAGCTCTTGTCACGATTCTCATGTTATGTCACGTGTTTAGTTTTGTATGTCTAGGTTTGGGTTTATTTTGCTGTTCGGTTCTCCCTCTCTCCCTTGTGTATTGCCTGGTCCCTCTCTGTGTTTTTCCTCCCTGTCGTTAGTTTGTCTCTGTTCACCTGTTGCCCTTGTGTTTCTCCTCCCCTGGCCGGCTGTTTCTCGTCTTGTGATTACCACTCCCTGTATTTAGTCTTGTCTTCTGTGTTCAGTGTTGGTTCGTCTTTTGTTTGACTGAGTTCACCGGTGAGTTTTCTGTTTTGTCCAAGTTTTCTAGATTATCCTTGAAATAAAGGCATTTTCAGCGTTCTCTGCATTTGGGTCCTGCTTGCTTCACTCACCGTAACAGCTCTTCCCCATTGTTAATTATTTAAAATAATATAATTTCTTCTTCTTCCTGAAAGGTCTTCATCATAAAGTATACATTCAAATTGCAGCTTTAATTGTATTAACAGTTGTATTAAATATGTTCAACTTTAACCTTACTTCCCATTGGTCAAAGACATAAGGGGCAGGCTCATGGTCTTAATGTTGAAATTCAATACACTTGGATCAGATTTTCATTTCTTAAATGATGGCTTTCAGAAATAACAAAGAAACATGTTTTATGTTAAATATGTTTTATTAATGACTATCCTAGGTCTCATCCAGAATGATGAAACTCAGTGTTTTCCTTCTCATGCTCCTCATGGAGACGTGCTCTGCCTCCACTTATCGTGAGTATGAATCGTTTGTATATGACGTGTTCACTATAAAACATAACAGGGAAGTGAATGTAAGGCTGTCCGTGTCATGGTTTTGGATTTTTGTTTTGAAATGTTTTCCTCCTTGTGTCTTGTCTGATCCTACTCCCTGTGTTTGATTTCCTGTCGTTAGTTTCCCTCCTGTGTCTGAATGTGCCTCATTGTGTTCACCTGCCAGCTGTGTCTTGTCCTGTGATTACCCTTCTGTGTATTAAGTCTTGTCTTCCCCTGTGCTCCATGTCTGTTCGTCGTCATTTCATGTCCCGGTCACCTACGCTTGTCCGTGTCTCCTGCCTGTTTGCGTCTGTAAGTTTGTTCCTGTCTGTCGTGCTCCCCGGTTTTGTTTCCCCGGTTCGTGCCTTCGGCTTTTTATAATAAAGCTCGCTTTTTGTTACCTAACCTTTTTAGTCCTTTTTTTAAAACTGCACTTGGGTCCCATTTTCCGACAGTCCGTTAGCAAGAAAAGCAGGTTTATACAAAGTAAGTTGAATTGTCTAGATCAGAGGTTCCCAGCCTTTTTTGTCTCGTTTACCCCTTGAGCTCGTCTCCATTCTATAAGAGCCCCCTCACTCATCTGTGATGATTCGCCTACATTTTTTCTTGTTAAACCCTTTTCTAGTTTTATTTAACCAAACTGCCCCTTAATTGATAAGTCACCCTTAATACAAATGCATTTAATCTTGACCTTTACACTTATTCTAGCAGTTTCAACATCTTTTGTTAAGACTAGAGCTTTTAAAGAGACACTCGACCTTGCTTGTCTTTCTTAAACGTTGATCGTTCTGGTGGAAGGACACCAAGCTTAATTAAAATAGTTTATTTTGTCCCCGTACCCCTGGTTGGGAACCACTGGTCTACTTTATAGCATTTCTGTTTTTTCTATTTTCTTTAGTTGTTGTGCGTTGAATATTCAGGACCAGTTCTCTGTTGGAACACTAGTGTAGCTTAAACCATTTTCCAATGTGTGTATTATAATTATATATTCAACTGCCTCTTTTTCTAGAAAACTTGGCGTTGCGTGGAAAAGCGACCCAGTCAAAGAGTAATAACGACGAGTTTGGATTTGCCTTAAGCGCTATTGATGGAAACCGTGATAATAAGTTCGATTCTGGATCGTGCACCCACACTGATAAAGAAAGCAACCCCTGGTGGAGAGTGGACCTGCTGGAGCCCTACGTCGTCACCTCCGTCACCATCTCCAACAGACAAGACTGCTGTCCAGAAAGGCTTGTGGGGGCACAGATCCACATCGGCAACTCTTTAGACAACAATGGTGCATCAAACCCAGTGTAAGACATTTCCTGCACACATTTTATTCATTTGTTTTGTGTAACTGTCTGAGCATTTTGTTTATATTCTCCTCTCCCCTGTTAATTGCTCACCACCAGTAGACAGAGGTGTATTAAGATGCTTTACTTGAGTACAAGTACAGATACCCATAGTTTCAAAAATATTTCATTACAAGGGAAAGTCCTGCATTCAAAAGGTTTCTTAATTAAAAGTATTATCAGCAACATTTACATAATGATTAAATGTACATATGTATGTGACCTTACTAGATATATTCATGCATTTTACAAGTTTAATTTTATTTATATACTTTGACTGTTTTGTGACTTAAAGAGTTAGTCCCCTAGTTTAATTGTTAGAGATACATTTAGTTAAAAGTAGCTAAAGCTGTTTAATAAATGTACTGGAATAAAATGACATTGTTTCCGTATTGAAATGTCGAGGAATAGGAGTAGAAATTATAATTAAATGGAAATACTCAAGTTAAGTACAAGTACCTCTGAATTGTAAATGTACTACCCACCTCTGCCAGTAGATTATCATAGAAACTGTTCCTAAATGTTTCAACCATGTAATTTTACTTATTTGCATTGCTTATCAAAAATATAGGCAATGCTGAAGTGCGTTAAACTTGCATGGTCTTTCATATCTCGCAGTGGGTGCCCCCTGATTGCAGAAAGGAGTCAGATTGTATAGAAGTCTATGATGAAATTACCAGTTAAATGTTATCTAACTGTTGAGGGTATAAAATGTCATTCTTGTTCTTCGTTCTTTCTCACTTTTGTTCTCTTTCTTTTAGGGTTGGTACAATTTCTACAAACGAGGCACTGTACACTATGACTTTCACTGATCGCGTGGAGGGACGTTATGTGACTGTGCGTATACCGGGTAAAAAAAAGGTCCTTACCCTCTGTGAGGTGGAAGTCTACGGGTACCATGCCCCAACTGGTGAGGTTTTGGGATCTTACATAAATAATGTGTGATTTCCATCTAAACAAGGAACTGTCAACTCAATGCAGAAGTGCCTTAAACCTGTATTCTTTCTAAAAGTCTGATTGTGGAGAAGTCTATGAACAATTTTCCTGCAACTCACTTGATGTATTTCTGCTGGAAAGAGTGTAACTATTAGTTTATGATCTCAATTGTTTGTTTCAAGTCTTCTTCAATTCAGCATGATGTTAATGTTGTAAAATATGGTCCCATTAATAGGAACAAGAGAAAGGATGTACCAGCCTCTCATGTCACTTATGATTACTAAAACGAGTCTTATTTTATATAAAGTTTCTGAATGACACATTTAGTTAAACTTAGTGCAGTTGTAGTTATATATAACTTTAACTATAGACAACATATATTATAGACTATAATAATACTTGAATTCCTCTTTTCCAATAACAAATAATATATGGTAGTTATTTGTTTATATATATGGTGGGGTTATCCCTTTTATGTCCTTCATCCTGACGGCAAATTAATCAAATCTTTTGAGAGTCATGGTGAAACAGAATAAAAAAAAACAATCTGCATCAGGAGTCATGCATGTTATTGATTTAACCTAAATATTTGTTTTGTTTTTTGTTGCAGAAGAGAACCTGGCCATTCAAGGAAAAGCCGCACAGTCATCAGTGTATGAGAATGGCGATGCATACAAGGCCATTGATGGGAATCGGGACTCCAGCTTGGCTGAGAGTTCCTGCAGTCACACAGACAATGAATTTAACCCCTGGTGGAGGCTGGCTCTGCCCAAAACACACAAAGTGTTTTCTGTTAAGATAACCAACCAAGATGCACGCCCTGAACGACTCGATGGAGCCGAGATCCGCATTGGAGATTCTCTTGTAAACAATGGTGCTGAAAATCCCAGGTAACGTAGAGCCTGTCCTATTACAATACTAATATTAAAAAGTCACTAAATTGGTATTTAGTTGCAACACGTTTGAGGATCAATTCAGTTTTTTTCTCTCAAGTTTACCTGGTGATACATTTTGGATTAAAACAACTTGTATTGCCAAGAAATAGGATTGAAGTGGAATACCCTTCATTTATGAATGATTCCTCCAATGTGTTTTGATCTGATCACAGAAATTGACAAATATCAAGGTCGCCAAATTAAAGGCCTGATCGAGGGTCGTCAATTGTGATTCTGTGACATGATTTGAAAACATTTATTTAAACATTACTGAAATATAAATATTGTTCATTATCAAGCCCTATTTAAAATATCTGCAACCAACATTCTAACCAAGTAAAGCGTAGAAACCTAATGACGCTTTGAGTGCATGTTGAACTTAAAATGAAAAGCCTATTACTTCAATAAAGCCTTCCTGAGGTTAACGTACTGATTTCTGCTTCTTCTACCAGGTTTGCTTTAATCACCAGCATCCCGGGAGGTAAAACTGTTGAGTTCAAGGTTCCCAACGGGATGGACGGCCGCTATGTTTACATAGGTGTCCCTGGAAGAAAGGAGTACCTGACCCTCTGTGAGGTGGAGGTGTTTGGCTCTGCACTGGATTAGCATTCAATGTAATGGATTTGCAAAGATGCTGTAATGTGTACACAAAGCATCCAAAATAAAATGTGCATCTTAAATATCATTGTTTGCATGACGTAAAGATTTACTGGTGGAGATTACAGCAAAAGTCTTCCTTGACTTTTGCTTTTACACAGGACTTGTACAACTTCTGGGAATGTAAGACCAGTGAAAGCAATGGTTCAGAAGGCAATTATTTTTTTTTTTTTAAATGCAGACAAAATAGACAAATATTATAAAAGACATCTGAAAGCTTTCTTACCCAAAGTTAGATCAGAAGATCAATCCCCATCATGTCTGTAAGAGGGGTATCTTGATCAGTTGTCTGTCAGCTAGCGGTCAGCTGGCTATCCCATAGCTGGGAGAGGGATACCTAAGTGAGGGCATTAGTAAATCTCGGGAAGAAAGCAATAAAACCTATTTCATTAAATATTGAATGGTTATTAATGTGCCTCGAAGAAGGAACCTACGACTGCTACCATTTACATGAAATCTACTGCTATAAAAAGGTTGAGGTGACTTTTACAAAACCTACTAACTGATAGCTTTTGATCACTAACCGTTACAGCAACCCAAATACACAGCTTTAATAACAAGACTTCCTTTGGCAAATAAATACAATAAGAAAGAAAAGGAACCTTTTAAGGCCATACAGTTGTATTTTACAAAATGTTTCGGTATTTACAAAAAAGTCCTGACAGGGCACAGTTAGAGGCAGTCTACTTGTTTTGCCATTAAAAAAAAAACACAACTCTTTCTGCCATTTTATAACTGGATGAGGAATGAAAGCTTGCCTGCTGAAAGCTGAATGATATGCAGTAACAATTTTATTTAAAAGCTTCCAAACAACATCATTTTCCAAAGACTCTTAAAACACTGCTTGCCTCTAAAGAAACATTTCAACAACTTTTTCATAAAAATACTTACACACAAATACATTATAAAAATAGCGTACTACAGAAGAATCTTTCCCCAGATCAACACTGTGCAGAACAATAGAAGAAGTCGGATTGTGTCAAGATGCAAAGGGTATTGCTTCACAGTATGTGGACATCAATGATTGGGCCTGCCAGACAAAATGTACTTAAGCCAAAGTCAAAGAAAATAAATTCCTAACATTAAGAAATAATACTGATGTATGAACAGCATGTCTTTGAAAACACTGTTTCCGAAAGTAAAGATTCTATATGACAGAACCAAGGGAACAATAACAAGCTTGGAAACCTTTTGGCGTAATGGAGACATTGCTGTATGAAAACAATGCAGCAGTAAAGATGGTTGGCAACAGTCCACAGATACTGTGAAGTCGGGGCGAAATGTCCAACCTGCTCAGTGAATCAGAGCACCGCAAAGAGGGGGGACCGCTGGGCTTCGAGTAAAAAGCAGCAATGGCAGTGACTGATCAAAACCTAGTGAAAGATCAACAGGTGCTGAACTAGTCCTTCTCACGGTGTTATCTGAGATCTTTGGAGACTTTGAGAACTTTGTAGATGTCGTTGGAGAAGACTGTGGTGAAGTGGGGTCGTGAGCTTCTGGACATGTGGGTGCAAAGGGGAACTTTACCAACGTTTTGGGAATCCTCAATGTCCCAGATCTCTGGCATGCTGCACCCGGGCCTGAGCGAAGACAAGGTTAATGAGAATGACACACTATTTGTCCTGCAATTCAAGTCAATTTAGATATTTTAAATGATTATATATATTATATATAATATATATACATAACCATGTCCTAAAATGCACACATGAGTGGTTACCATCAAATACAGAACACAGGGTGCCATGATTTAACCATACAGAAACACTCTTTCCAGCACCAGTTAAAGAGGCCCTATTATGCTTGTAGGGGGTTCCCCTCTTCTGTAGTGTGATATATAGGTTTTTCTGCCACATTAGAGGAGATAGAACTATGAACCTGAACATTTGCATAATATTTCCTCTTTAGTGCAAAATAAAATAAAATCCAGAGTTTAACCCCAGATCAAATGCAATGTAAATACTGTTATATTATATTTTTACTATATATGTTTTATTTATTGTTCTGCTTCGTCATTCTATACCTCCGTAGGTTCTGAATAAATCAGTGATTTTAGCACATTTCGGTGCTTCCTCCTCGCTTCTTTCTTTTCTCCCTTTCCCTCTGCGCCACCTTATTTTTTGCAGGATGGGGTCCATCCTTCCACAATAATTAACCTTGCCATCAGTTTCAGTCGGTACAGTCCACACTCATTTGAAAGCATGTGACTTAAAATGTCCACTGAAGCTTCTGCTACGCCGATGAGATGATTAAATGATAGAAAATAAAATAATTCACCTCAGTGCTCCACATAGATCTCATGTGACCTTCACGCGTTGTTTTTCACTGTTTAAACTTCCACTGGTGCTCTTTGAATTGCTTCATCATCTCTTCTGCCATGGTTTAATGTTTTTTTTTCAAAATGGAGAATTTGCGCCACCTGCTGCTTAACTCGATAAACAAAAATGAAATGTATTTGATTGGCTATTCACTAGAGATACCATTTGAACGTACACCCGTCAGCCAATTAGAAATAAGTATTTTCCATGGCTTACTCAACTCAACAGTTTCACCTGTCTGGATGCTGGTGATTACAGCAAACCTTGAAGAAGCAGAAATCACACTTTACATGACGTCAAGATTTACTGGTGGAGATTGCAACTAAAGTCTGCTTTAAATATTGGCAAAATTATTGTTTTGCCCAAAATACGCATGTAAATAGCCTAATCAAGAGGCTAAATACAAACCCCTTGCCCATTGAACTTTACTTTGTGCCCAGTTGTAGGCAGTTAAACAAAACATTTGTAAAAGTAGGACACACTCAAAATGCACTTAAGACCATGTACTTTAGATCTCTAAAATAGAGCCCTTATCTCTCATTGTTCTTTTATGTAGTACTTGAAGCAGCTTTGGCCAGATCACAGGGGGGTTTTTATGTTTTATAACAAAGATATGACATGTAAAGATAGATCCTACTTACGTATGGTGTAAGCTTATGTTTATGTTTATTAAGGATCCCCATTAGCTTTTGCTCTCGACAAAAGCTACTCTTCCTGGGATCCGACACTTAAAACAATACAACAATAATACAACAATAATACAGCAACATTTAGGACATAAGTCCTGACATCATTAACAACATTAAAAACATCACCAATATCATCAACAACATGCGATCAAATTAAATTAGGGTTCACAGCTCACAATGGTACATGGTCATTAGTAGATGGCCCTTCAATCTCTTCTTGAAAGAGGCTCTGGACTCTATTTCAGCAAGGTAGTTTGGCAATGAGTTCCATTCCTTTATAGCTCTATAAGACACAGAAGATTTCAGGAGATGTGTCCTGGGTTTAGGTGCCAGTAGATGGCCTGATGTAGCTTGTCTAGTCTTATGGTCATGCTCGTCTCTTGTGTAAACTATTTGATCATAAAAATACAGTGTTTTTTTGCTAAATTGGATTTTTTTTAGAAAAGTGATAACACGAGATTGCAGACGTTTCTCAACTGGAAGCCATGATAGGTTTCTATGCATAACTCCAATATGAGTGTGCTTCGAACAGTGGAAAAAACAACTTCACGTTACTCTGTGAGGTGGAGGTGTACGGCTCCAGGCTGGATTAGGTCTGAATAGGTTCAAAACGTGTACTTATTGTAAGTCGCTTTGGATAAAAGACCTTTGATACAGCTGATGCTCTTGTACAGACTTGTGTTGCAATCATAGCTTAAGCTTCACTTGCTAGCTGCAGATGGATGGGAGTTCGAGCTTTGTATACCTGAGGCGCTCCAACACAAAAAGTAATGTCACTTGCCAATCAACATGAATTATAACAGGATAATGTTTTAACCATTCTGCTTTTTTATCGTGCATTTCAACTGTCTCATTTATCAATCAAGCAATCAAGTCAGACCCTAATGGGGACATTCAACACAATCATGTAACAATTCATTAAGATCATTCAGTATCACTGAGTCATGTCAGTAATCAGTGTGGACAATCAACAACTTTTGTAATGCTTTTATAATTTTATTGTATGTGTGTATAATATTTATCTTGTCAAATATTAAGAACAATAAAGGGTTGATGTTTTCCACTCTACTTTTTAATGTGTATTTCAACTGTCTAACATGTGGCATTGCGTGGAAAATAAATCAAGGGACATTACAATCATCATGTCATTGCATTAAGGTCAATCATTTCCAATTATTAATGGCAATCATTATCAGTGAACAGAAATCAAAATATTTCTCTATCCTTTTATATTTGTATTGTTAGTGTGTATAATAAAATGCGTTTTATTACTTTAATTAATGAACTCTAACTACATCATGTTGGGAAATTATGTGTTACAGAATGAAAATAACTGATCTTTGAATAACATTTGACTAAATTAGTCAAAAGCGTCAGTTCCAAAATCTGGAGGGTGTGGCTCAGTGAGTTGGTCTTTGGATCAGGGGAGCAGGTTCAAACTCCACTGCAGTCAGCATGTCGTTGTGTCCCTTGGAAAGACGCTTCATCCCAAATGGCTCCTGTGGGGACTGCCCACAGTACTGAATGTATGTAAGTCGCTTTGGATAAAAGTGTCTAACAAGTGACATGTAATGTAATAATTGGATAATTTCCAATTAAAATAAACTGTGTGCCCTGAAACACATATTTTTTTAATATTTGCACATAAGTCCATCACATTTTGATCGCTTCTCTGGTTGTTTTTAGTTTTTTTTTTTTTTCAGCAGCAATATTATGTTCCTGAGAATACATAATAGTACACACATCATCTAATCAAACCAGGAAGTTGTAACTTAAATGATCCACTTGGCAGTGTGTTGCATCTTTGTTGATCTGACCAGGAAGTACAACCAATGTTATCTGGGAATTTACAGTAAACTGCGAGCTCACAATAAAAACAAGAGACATTATATGAGTCTGTTTAAGCAATGTCTGGATTGAACTTGTGCACGGCTCCCTTGCTGTTGCTGATACTAGACTCTTCCTGCAGATGTTTCCCTGTCACCTGTCTGTTTAAGGCCAGCAGGTGGAGCTGTTTCACACAACCTCCTCTTTTTTAAAGTGGACAGCACCATCTTCATCTTCAAAAAAAGATCGCTAGAGAATGTTTTTAGTGAGGCATGCAAAGAAGTATAGGCTTATTGAGAAAGGGGATTGTTCAGGTCTATAAACAGTGATTTTATTCATGCTAACCTTTTGTATTCTGACACAATACTGCCTGGGCAGGGAGAAAAAGAAGTTGGACAAAAGTGTACACAAAGCATACAAAATGCTTCGTACTTAGCTGCCATTTCTCTCTGATTTTTGGGCAGAAAATTGTATTCAAGCATCAGGTTAATCACTTAAGGATTTAGCTCTATAGTTGACTTATTACACTTTCTCAATTAGCTGCCATATTATATTATGTATGTTGATTATTACTCGGATGGACATCGCGGGGCAAAGCATAATCCATGGAGGGGATCTTGGGCGGACGGCCCGGGGGCAAGGCAGAATTCGAGGAGGGGGTCTCAGGCGGACGGCACGGGGGCAAGGCAGAGTTCGAGGAGGGGGTCTCGGGCGGACGGCCCGGGGGCAAGGCAGAGTTCGAGGAGTCAGGGGGCCGGGCTCGAGGGCGAAGAGCACGGCTGGGGAACTCAGGAGGCCGGGCTTGGGGGCGAAGGCCACGGCACTCAGGGGGCAGGGCTCGAGGGCGAAGACCGCACAGCTCCGGAGGACGGACAGGACCCGGTGTCGGCCGGACAGGCCCCGGAGCTGGTGGGACAGGCGTAGACGGGATCCTGGACATGACCTGGGCTGGTGTCAATGGGACCCCGGATGGAGCAAGGGCTGGTGTAGATTGGACCACCAACGCAACAGAGTAAGGAGTAGGCAGGGCCCCTGGCGGAAGAGGACAAGGAGTTGGCAGGACCCCCGGCAAGACAGGTGACGGCGGGGCCCCCAAAGGCACAGGACATAGGGATGGCAGGACCCGCTGCAGAAGAGTAGTCGGCGGGACCTCCAACGGCACAGGACATAGGGTTGGCAGGACCCCCGGCAGAAGAGTAGTCGGCGGGACCCCCAACGGGACAGGACATGGAGTTGGCAGGACCCCCAGCGGAACCTCCAACGGCACTTGAGTAGGGACTTGAGTAGGGACTAGAGAAGGGACTTGAGTAGGGATTGGAGAGGGAACTTGAGATGGAACTCGAGAGGGAACTCGAGAGGTGACTTGAGAGGTGACTCGAAAGGAGACTTGAGAGGGAACTCGAGAGGTGACTTGAGAGGGGACTCGAGAACATATAGCAGAGAACTGACCCCTTGGTAAATAAGGCAATTGTTTGAAAAAGAAAATGCACAGTTGTAGATTACAGATTGTTCATGAAGGCTAGAAACATTATTGTTGAAAAGCTCTATCAGACAACAATTGACCAATCAAAACTTGTGTGTGTTGTGGATTATTTCACGACATAGTGTCAATAAAATATCCAGTGCTGTTGAATGGGATGCTATTCATGTATAAATTAGTGACTGATTGCAAACATCTTTACCCAATGAACTAAAAAACGAGTTGATATGTCGATGTTCTGCTCACAACTTGTGTTTTTTTTCATGTTCATTGATTACATCTTTTTTTTCCATCCACCAAATATTTATTTATTTCAAATGTCTCATTCACAGAAAATGTGGATTTGCGTGGAAAAGCAAGCCAGTCAGGGCGTAATTCAGACTATTAGGGAGACGCAAACAAAACTATTGATGGAAGCTTGAATCTCACTATCTTGCTGGTTCATGCACCGCTACTGGTTGGATGACCAACCCCTGGTGGAGAGTGGACCTGCTGGAGTCCTACATCGTCACCTCCATCATCATCACCAACAAAGCAGACTGCTGTGCAGAAAGGCTCAACGGGGCAGAGGTTCACATCGGCAACTCTTTAAAAGACAATGGCGCGGCAAACCCAGTGTGAGTGGCTGAAATGATTTCTTGATTACAAGGTTAACCCCAGGAAATAATTTAGCAGCATCCAGATCGTGATTAATTCGCTGTCGAAAAGAATGTCTTCAGAAAGTGTTAGAATAATGTATGACTGTTGTTAGAAAAATATCACTCGACACCAGGTTGAGAATCAATGATCAGGTAACTAATTTATTCTTGCAAGAAGGAGCAGAGATAAATCACATACAAAGGATATGGGTTAACTCACACACATAGGGTATGTTGCTCAAAGGAACAGCAAAAAACATCAGGCTTATATAGTCCAAAACCAACCCAGTCTCATGGCATTTCGTGTTCACCAACACGATGTTCCCGTTTTTTTTGTGTTGCACAGCACGATTTAAAAAGCAATGTATTTCTACTGGTAATGTGTTTCGTGCCTGCAGCACGTGTGGTTCATAAAAACATGTTCTTACTCAATATCAAGCCACAGTTATTGCTTTTACTTTAAATCGTATAATTTCGGACTTTTGTTGCCGTCTGTGAGGAAAATAAATGGGGCTCAGAGCCTCAGAATACAGAAATCTGTATTTTTTAAATCTTTTTTTCCTTCTAATTTGGTATTCTTTTCAAAATAACACACTGTTATTTACTCACCAATAACACACAATTATCCTTGCTTTTATTTATTGGTTTAATTTCTTAATCTCTGGCTTTTTTGCGCCCAGGTGGCATCCTAACTAGGTGCCCGAACCACCTCAACTGGCTCCTTTCGACGCGAAGGAGGAGCGGTTCAACTCCGAGTCCCTCCCGGATGACCGAACTTCTCACCTTATACCTAAGGGAGACACCAGCCACCCTGCGGAGAAAACCCATCTTGGCCGCTTGTATCCGCGATCTCGTTCTTTCGGTCATGACCCATCCTTCATGACCATAGGTGAGGGTAGGAACGAAAATGGCCCGGTAGACAGAGAGCTTTGCCTTCTGGCTCAGCTCCCTTTTCGTCACAACGGTGCGGTAAAGCGACTGCAGTACCGCTCCCGCTGCTCCGATTCTCCGGCCCATCTCACGCTCCATTGTTCCGTCACTCAAGAACAAGACCCCGAGATACTTGAACTCCTTCACTTGGGGTAAGGACTCATTCCCTACTTGGAGTGGACAGTCCATCGGTTTCCTGCTGAGAACCATGGCCTCAGATTTGGAGGTGCTGATCCTCATCCCAGCCGCTTCACACTCGGTTGCAAACCAATCCAGTGAGTGCTGAAGGTCGCAGACCGATGAAGCCATCAGAACCACATCATCTGCAAAAAGCAGTGGTGCAATCCTTAGTCCACCGAACTGCAGACCCCCTCCCCCATGACTACGCCTCGAAATCCGATCCATGTATATTACAAACAGGATTGGTGACAAAGCGCAGCCCTGGCAGGAGGCCAACCCTCAACCGGAAATGGGTCCGACTTACTGCCGAGGACCCGGACACAGCTCTCGCTTTGGGAGTACAGAGATTGGATGGCCCTGAGTAGAGACCCCCTCACCCCATACTCCCGCAGCACCTCCCACAGTAACTCCCTGGGAACCCGGTCATACGCCTGCTCCAAGTCCACAAAACACATGTAGACCGGATAAGCGTACTCCCAGGCCCCCTCCAGGATCCTTGCGAGAGTAAAAAGCTGATCCGTCGTTCCACGACCAGGACGGAATCCGCATTGTTCCTCCTCAATCTGTGGTTCGACAATCGGCTTGACCCTCCTTTCGAGTACCTTAGAGTAAACTTTCCCGGGGAGGCTGAGTAGTGTGATGCCTCTGTAATTGGCACACACCCTCTGATCCCCCTTTTTAAAAAGGGGAACCACCACCCCGGTCTGCCACTCCTTCGGTACTGTTTGCACACATGTGTTTAATCGTTAATGTCAGATATGTACTAAGTAAATACATTTGTTCCTGCTCAAGATTAGATTCAACTTTATTGTTATTGCACATATTACAGGTACTGAGACAACGAAATGCAGTTTAGCTTCTAACCAGGTGCAACAAGCAGTAAAGTGAAAAGTAATGTACACAATCTACAGAATTAAATATAGAATTAAAACTGCGGTCGCACTTGTGCGCGCAGTGATGAGCGGGCCCTCGCGTCCGTGCGCCTGTCGGGGAGGGCAGCCGGTCGTCCCGGCGTCAAGCAGACGCGCGCGAGTCCTGGGAAATGAGCCGTTTCTCATTTCTATAATTTTCGCGTCCCAGACTCCCAGGTCCTCCGGCAGCGACCCGGAAACGGATGTCGGCGCGCCGTCTCGAAGGAAAACAAATTTCTCTAAAGGCTCGTCGAGGATCGATTATCGAGGAGGCTGTCTGGAGGAGCCGTAACCGAGGATACACTGATTTAGAGGAGAGAGGAGTGTCTCTAGAGGAGCTATAACCGAGGGTACACTGAAGTATTCCCCTGAGACGATTTCAGCCAACAGTGATGTTTAAAAGAGGTGTGACGCATGGCTGGACTTCTGTCAATGAAGCACAGCTCTGCAAACTGTTCCCGTTGTGATTATAAGTTATTTGAGATGATCAAATGTGCATCAGACTTTCTGCCCTTTACCGTTTGTTTACTCACTAATCACATCTCCCCTGGATGTTAGGCTATTTTTTTTTCAATACAACTGCTTTTATTATGACGCGATGTTTACAGTGAGAACAGCTGCTGAGGTCAGTGCAGAAAGCAGAACAGTGTGTATAATATATATTGCTCAATAATAAATGTAACAGGCCTACATTTTACACTTTATTTGTAGGCTTTAGGAGATATCTACAAGTAAAGAGTAGGGTCAGGGAGTGTATAGGTGTCTGTTGTAATGAATATGTGTGTCTGTGTGTTTGTGTGTGTGTGTGTGTGTGTGTGTGTGTGTGTGTGTGTGTGTGTGTGTGTGTGTGTGTGTGTGTGTGTGTGAGAGTTGATGTGCCAGGCAGACAGGCAGGTCTCAGTAGCTTAGCTGACATATAATTGGTCAAAAATTGTACATTCTCCGTTAGCCTACGAGCTCCCCGTTTGAGCGAAGGACTATTCCTTCTCAATGTAGCATAACATTGGATATGCGCTGAAGTTGTCCTGGATTGGAATTTTTCCGATCATTCCCCTAGGAGGAGTTTGCAAGAATGTGCTTAAAATGCATGAAAAGTGCACATTTTTCAAAATGGCCGACTTTGTCGGGGGCGGGGCTAATAAAAGTCAACTTGAAATATGTCCGCAATCATAAGAGCAATGTGTATACAGTGTTTCGTGAATATCGGAATAACTATATCCGAGTAGTTTGGAGTAATTTGCGACATGTAAATCGTCAAAAATGGTGTATTCGCTGTTAGCTTACGACCTCCACGAGTTATTTTTCAAAAATGTGCTCCGCAATTAATTATCATATTGGATAGGGGCTGAACTTGTCCTGCATTGATCATTCCTAGGAGGAGTTTGCAAGAATGTGCTGAAAATGCATGAAAAATGCACATTTTTCAAAATTGCCGACTTCCTGGGGGGCGGGGCTAATGGAAGGCAATTTGAAATATGTGTGCAATTATAATAGCAATATGTATACAGCGTTTTGTGAATATTGGAAAAACTATACGCGAACAGTTTGGAGTCATTTGGAGTAATTTGTGACATGTAAATCGTAAAAAATTGAAAGTTCTCCGTTCGCTTACGAAGTCCTCGTTTGAGCGATCAACTATTCCTTCGCAATTTAGCATCACATTGGAAATGGGCTGAACTTGTCCTGGATTGGAATTTTTCCGATCATTCCCCTAGGAGGAGTCCGCAGAAATGTGCTTAAAATGGCTGAAAAACGCACATATTACAAAATGGCCGACTTTCTGGGGGGCGGGGCTAATGGAAGGCAATTTGAAATATGTGTGCAATCATAATAGCAATATGTATACAGCGTTTCGTGAATATCGGAATAACTATATCCGAGTAGTTTGGAGTAATTTGCGACATGTAAATCGTCAAAAATTGTGTATTCGCTGTTAGCTTACGACCTCCACGATTGAGCTATCAAAAATGTTCTTCTCAATTTAGCATCATATTGGATAGGGGCTGAACGTGTCCTGGATTGGAATTTTTCCGATCATTCCCCTAGGATGAGTTCGCAAGAATGTGCTTAAAAAGGCTGAAAAACGCACATTTTTTAAAATGGCCGACTTCCCGGGGGTGCGGGGTTAATAGAATCTATCTACAAATATGTCCGCAATTCCATGAGGAATGTCTGTGCCAAAATTCGTGAAGTTCTGAGAAACTATATATGACTACCACACAATAGGGGGCGCTAGTGAGCAGTTTTTTTGAAAATGTACCTTTTTTTTTTACATTCTCGAAAAGGTCGTGGGCTCTGACGTGTGTCTCTAGTTTTGTGTCCGAAGCTCATTTTATGCTATCGCAATTAAAAAAAAATGTATAAGCCACGCCCACATTCTGAATTTGTTGTGACACGTTAAATCTGAGTTCGTAGTCACCCCGAGAGTATGTGTACAAAAAAATAAAAAACAATCGTCCATCCGCTCTTGAGTTATAAATTGGTAGTGTTTTTGGCGCCCCCTATAGTCCAAAATGAAAATGCTTTGGTGTGCCTATTTCCCAAGACAGACTGAACCTTTCCACCAAAATCTGTGATGTTTGGATACATTGTTGATGAGTTATGAGCATTTCTTTCTAAGCCCCGCCTTTTTGCGAGTACGTTTTAATTCATGGCGGAAATATTTATCGTTTGAACATGCTCATCTCCTAGGGTAATGTGTCTGACCCTCCACCGATGCTGTATACAAAGTTTGGTGTTGATAAACTGAAAATTGAAATGTAAGTGAATATTTAACTGTTTTGAACATTATGCCAATTAAAAAAAAAAATATGTAGGCGGAGCTTAGTGTTCCAAGAGGATTATTTGTAGAGCAGGTCCACCCGGATATGTGTCCAAAATTTCAGGTCATTTGGAGTTACTGTGCGACTTTGTACATTTATTCCGAAATGGGTTTTTGATAGGTGGCGCTAGCGAGCACGTTGGAATATTTAACCCATTGACTCCAGAATAAGGTAGTTTTCACCAGTCCTGGCGTCCTTGCAAAATTATACAACTTTGTCAGCGTCCTAAAGGCCTCAAAAACAGGAAACACCAGCAGAAAAATAATAATTCCACCAATAACAATAGGTTCCTCGCACTTCGTGCTAGGACACCGTTGGGTCCTAGCACTCCGTGCTCGGGCCCTAATGAATTGAATGATGAATAAACAGTGAGGGGTATGAATACACCAGATATACACAGCAGCCTGTGAGCAGTATGAACAGTGTGTATGAATATGCTAAGATATATAAAGTATGAAAATGGTAAGCAGTCCAAGTATAGTATAAAATATATGGATATTAATTTCATGATGATAAACATTGTGGAACAATGATGAAAAATGTGAATGGAAGTGGCGAAGTAAAACTGACACAAAACAACAACAAACTTTTGCCGAGCCAATTGGAGAGTTTCATCACCAGCACGTGGTAAAAACCACCAATGAGCGCTCAGCTCGAGATACCAGCGAGTCGTTTCCCATCAAGCATTTAGCTTCCGCAGCCCGTGGAGAGGAACTGCGCGCCTCGCCGCGCCTCGCCGCGCCTCGCCGCGCCTCGCTCTCAAGGCTGCGGGCGTCTTTGTCCCGCGAGATTTCAACGTCTCATGTAGGCGAGCCTCCAGAGCAAGTCGGACAAAATGACTAACCATCATGCAACTCACTAGCAAGACGTTGATCGCAACTGCGCAGGTCTGCGCAGGTCTCGCTTGTCTCAAACAAGCCTACTGTCTGTGTAGTGTCAGGTACTTCCTGTGCAGAGGGGACAATAACATTTGTGATCTCTTTTCTTCTCAAAATGTTTGCCATATATTCTGCTGTGTTTTCACTTATACTCTCGTCCTCTCTTACAAATGGTTTTAACTCAGGCAGATAATATGGTCTTCCATATAACATTTCAAAAGGTGATAGCCCTCTAGCACTAGGTAGAATGTGCATGCTTAGCATCACTGGTGCTAAGCATCTCATCCATGTTTTCCCTGTCTCGGCCATCATCTTCTTCAGTTTAGCTTTTACTGTACCATTATTTCTTTCTATCAACCCTGCTGATTGTGGATGATAAGAACAATGTCATTTTAATTGTATTCCAAATACAGCTGTCAAATCCAGAATTATTTTATTTACAAAGTGTGTGCCATTATCGCTATAGATCTTTTCCGGAATTCCAAAACGTGGGATTATGTGATTTGTCAATGCTTTAGCCACTGTCAATGCATCCGGATTCCTAGTTCAACTTCAATCCATTTTGAGTACATGTTAATGATTGTTAGACAATATTTCATTCCCTCATATTTATTTAGTTCAATAAAGTCCATACAAATGTGCTGAAACTGATACTGGCTCCGGTATTTTACCTCTCTTTGGTCTGAACTGTCCCTGAGGGTTATACTGTGCACACACAGAACATGCTAAACAATTTTTTTTTAGAGTTTGGAAAGCCATGGGCTGTGAATATCTTCTGTATTACTTCCAAATTTGCCTTCTGTACTTTCCCACAACCCCTCTTTATTCTGTGTACACAACTTCTTCTTCCAGTATATCTTTTCTTTGTCAGGTGCATTCGCTTGCATGTCTTTTAGGATGTCATGATCAATGTGTTCCATATTTTCAGAAATATATTGGTCATTGTCCTGTCACTGTCTTTGCGCTGCTTTCTTAGCCTCTGCATCTGCCTTTCGGTTCCCTGTGGAAATTGGGTCCGTCCCTGTAGTGTGTGCTGCACACTTACAGACCGCCACTCTCTTAGGGAGTTGTACTGCATCCAAAAGTGATAGGATCAAATCTTTATGTGTAATAGGTTTGTTTGTGGATGTTACCATCCCCCTATTGTTCCATTGTTGTGCAAACACATGTACACATGTGTCTGTATAAATGTTAACTGTCTTCCCTTTTCCCAGTTTTCATGCCTCTGTTAGTGTGATTAGTTCTGCTGCCTGTGCTGATAAGTGAGACGGTAATGCTGCGCCCTTAAGCAGTTTCGTCTGTGTCACTACAGCATAACCTGTTGCATTAGTTCCATCAAGATTCCTCTTACATGAACCGTCAACATACAAGGTTAGGTCTGCATCTGGGAAGGGAATGTCCATCAGGTCTGTCCTTGGTAACACTCTGTTATCAGTTTCTGCGATACAGTCATGTGGCTCCCCATCTATCTCTACTGGCAGTAGTGTAGCTGAATTTAAAGTAGTACATCTCTCGATAGTAAGATTTGGTTGTGATAACAACGTAGCCATGCATACTAAATGTCTAGCTGGTGATATATATATATTCTAGGGATGTAACGATATACCGAATATCGCGGTATCGCGGTAAATAAACGTCCCAATACCGTCGTGAGACTGACAAAATCTACCGTGATTAAAAAAAAAAAAAAAAACATTTAAACATTTTTTTTTGTTTTAAACCTTTATTTAACCAGATGGTCCCATTGAGATCATCGATCTCTTTTTCAAGAGAGACCTGTCCAACATGGCAGCAAGTAGGTTACAACATGAACATAAAACAACAGAACACAAAAGGACATCGTATTTACAGTGCTACATTTACAGAGACATTGACAAGTACCAACAGTATATTTATATCTCGCCCTGTCAATAAGGCCCCGGCCACACGGGGACGAAAACGGTCGTTTGCGTTACCGTTCTGTGTCATATCGACCATTCGGCCACACGAGGACGACCGAATATGGCACTAAAGGACTGCAGAAACGATAACGGGTCCCAAGGTGGATAGAACGGCATACGCAACGCTCTGGGGGGTCCAACGGCTCCGTATGTACGCCCTATACGGTCATTTTCTCATAATGATAAGGAAATAGCCCCGCCTCTCCCCACCTCTGTTGCTCACCCCCGCGTCAAAGTAAACTGCACACTGAATTCAGATTATTTATCTTTCTCTCGATATGGACATAAGCTGCATGAAACAGACACTGACGCTGTCCGAAGAGAGGGAGGAACAAGAGAGGCTCCATGTATTTTATTATTATATTATATAGATTCGTTATTCATTTGTTTTAAAGCTCAATAAATAACAAAGAAGACCTTTGACCGGCACTTTTATAATTTTGTCCGGAAGATTTCAACTTTAATTCACGTTGACTGGCGAAAAACTCTGCCCGGTTCCCTCGGCCCCCACCGCGGAAAATAAACAGAAGGGCAACCATGACAACCATGCTTCTTCGCTGCTTTTGTGGAGGAAGTTACAGCGCCACTTACAGGCTCCTGCATATGTACTGCAGCTTCTCCAGCGGTTGGAGCTAAACGGAGCTGTCTCGTGTGGACAGACACTATCCGGTGAATATTGCGTGTGGACGGAAGCTTTTTTGCGATTGCGTTTGCGTTAATCCTATGCGTTTAGCCGTTTTCGTCCTCACCTTCTTGACAAAAACTGTATTGTTTTTGAAGTGGTGGAGAGACAATGCACAGTTTGACCCACTGCTGTCACCCATGGCCAAAGCTTATCACTCCGTCCCACTGAGGTGGCGTTAGACTTTTTCGCTGTCCGTCATTTTGACAGACAGGATCGTAAAATGTCCGTGGGGGTGGTGTTATGCCGTGTGTGCATGCACCTCGCGGGAGCGCACACAGCGTAAAGCAAAACCTCCCAGACATGTGTTGATCTGTACTGCAAAGTATGGTTTGGAAACTATATCATTTCCCTTTGGAGGGTATGCATAACACGGCATAACACCAGAGCCTCGCTGCGGGGAAACGTTGGCGCTGTTCCGAGTTTGTTCTAATCTGTCAATATGACAGACTGCTTTCAGATTTTTATGTCATTGATAAATAAAATATTCAAGTTTTTTCCAGAGCAGGGGATATTGTAAATGCCCAAACATCCCAGCTTATAAATACCTGGAAATGTGGACATTCTCATATTCCTGAAAACCTGTCTGATGATGCTGAGTGAGTGACTTGAAAAACTAAAGTGAAACTTGATTTATTTTATTGCAGGGTCTGATTATTAAATGTCCTTGTTTATTTGTGAGATGCAGTGGCACAAAGAAAATGCATACTTTGTTTGGTAGTAGGCCTACTATAGGTACAAAACACTGGTTTTCTTGTTCCAGTCTGTTACTGTCATTTTGTTTTTGACACTTTAAAATACTGCTATCCTACTAAAATGCTGTACAAATCAGATTTATTATTTAATAAAGAAACATTTTACGAGTGGTCTTCAACCTTCCTAAATTTTCCCACACCACTCCGCTCCTCCGCTCCCTTCACTGACTTCCGGTAACTGCTAGAATCCACTTCAAGACACTGGTACTTGCGTACCATGCTGCGAATGGATCTGGCCCTTCCTACATCCAGGACATGGTTAAACTGTACACCCCAGCGCGTGTACTCCGCTCTGCATCAACCAAACGACTCGCTGCACCCTCGCTGCGAGGGGGACCCAAGTTCCCATCAGCCAAAACACGTGGGTTTGCTATCCTGGCTCCAATATGGTGGAATGAGCTCCCCATTGACATCAGGACAGCAGAAAGCCTGCACATCTTCCGGCGCAGACTGAAAACTCATCTCTTTCGACTCCACTTCGAGCGATAGAACTATTAACAAAGCACTTATATACTAATAAAGGACTGGCTTATCTATAGCCAGTTGAGTAGCACTTGAAATGTTTGGCTCTATGAAACCTGATGTACTTATATGATTCTGTTTTCTTCAAGGTTGTGAATTCCTGGTCGAATGTACTTATTGTAAGTCGCTTTGAATAAAAGCGTCAGCTAAATGCAATGTAATGTAATGTAAAAAAATAAATTATTGAAAAAATTAAAATTAAATTAATTTTTTCTTTATTATTCAATATCGCGATAAATACCGTACCGTGGACTTGTTATCGCGATATTATCGTATCGTGAGTTTTTGGTATCGTTACATCCCTAATATATTCCTTCTAAAAACATCTAAAACCTGTTAAATAGCAATAACTAACTCTTAAATTGATGAATCCACAACAAGTAGAGCTTAAAGTATTTTTATTTTTTTAATTATTTTTATACTTTATACAAAGCTTATTTGTATAGGAATGTCACTGGTGTTACCTGTTACCAGGAAGAAGAGTAACACCAGTGACAATTTGGAGAAAACACTACAATTTTAACAAAATGGCTGCCATGTGTCAGACCAAATATGGCTTCAGTCAATATCAAAATCGTTTAACTCTTCAATACAATACATTTTCCCATTCAAATGTTCACCCCTAGGGCTATGCAATGAGTAACACTAATGACAGACTTCAAAGACGCACATACAATTTGAAGATAAAATGACACCTTTAACAAACAAAGTAAGAAGTATCTGACTTTCCTTATGTCTTTGTCCACTGCACTGCCTCAAATGATCTCTTGTTACAGGAGGCACTTCAGAGACAGTACATTATTTCAAAATAAAAGCGTTTTGTTTAGCAGTAACACCAATGACGTCATTTTGGGTGACTGACATTTATTTGATATTATTAATAATAAATCTTTTAAATTAAAACTATAGGCTCCACTTCCATGTATGATCAAAGTGACAAGGCAGTTCCTTGAACTTGGCATTTTAAATCAATTGCAATTTACGTATAAAACAATTTTTTATTTATTTTTTATTTAGTACCATTGCAAAGACAATCTCTATTTATTCAACATATATAATGAATGCGAATATTAGGTCAACGTCATGTATTTTGGTGTCTGCAAAAGTAAGTGACGGCACTTCCACCT
The DNA here is from genome assembly GCA_028583405.1 of Pogonophryne albipinna. Taxonomy (NCBI): domain Eukaryota; kingdom Metazoa; phylum Chordata; class Actinopteri; order Perciformes; family Artedidraconidae; genus Pogonophryne; species Pogonophryne albipinna. The sequence continues at coordinate 56,126 of JAPTMU010000266.1, forward strand.
TTTCTGTAGAATGACCCAGTGCAGCAACACACGGCGGAGATCGCGGAGAGAACTCGCTCCGAGGTGTGGTTAAACTTTACTCGTCTCGATGCTCGTTGCCAAAAGTGCAATAAGTGTTTAGCATGTAAGGGCGGTAACACGAGAAATGTGTCTAAACATTTAGCAAAAGTGCACCACATTCAGACGGAGAAATGCACCGGGTTCGACTGTCTTTCTAGTAGCTCTGTAGCCCCATCCACGAATAACGTTTCCACGTCAGGTGTTATGTATGCTAGCAGCAACACACGGAGTTAACACAATTATACAAACATGGGTTAATGATTAGAGGAAACTGAGTTATTTAGTTTGTTAAAGTTTCAGCTATTCTGTTTACAGTTCTGTCATCAGATTATTTAATACGATTTGTTAAAACACTGTTGTTTCTTTTGATGTGAAATATTATTTATTTAATTTAAATAAAAAGCTATGTTAATTTTGTTCAAAATATGTTTAGTTAATTTAATAATATGTATTTTTGAATCAAGTATTCATCTTTATTGTCTTCATTGTTAGTTTCCACATGCCTAAAACTACCTCAAGCTAAATCTAAAAGTTTATGGCTAAATAAGAGCGTTTGAGAAATTGTGCAAGGCATACAGTAATAGTCCGAATAGTCGATGAATCGTTTCATTAATCGATAGATTAATCGATTATCAAATTAGTCGTTTGTTGCACCCCTAATTTAAATGCACATTGAAAAAAAATTTTTTTTAGGGCAAATAAATTACATTAGAAAATAGTTTTATTGACTTCACCATCGGAACCCTTTTTACAGTGTAGAAAGTTTGGCCTAGCCCTATTGTTTGAAGCAGAATTGTATTTACTGTATGTTTCTAAATGGCAGTCTATATATTTTATCGACAATAACGAAGCTAGCACCAGATGAAATAAACATTTTCCAACATCAGTAGAAGAAGTTGCTGATCCCGTATCTTATTATCACGCTCTGCTTCACTCCTTACGTGCTGCACCTCAGTACTTTTCCACTGACCCCGCCTCCACCTCACCCGACTAGACAGCCACACCCACCCCGTCAGCTCACCTGGGCTCCTTGCTGCTTTTCATCTCCAATCAGCTAGTATATAAGCCTCTCCTGCACACTCACTCATTGCCAGATTGTTCTTTGAACTCAGGCAAAAACTCTTCTGATTCCCGGGAAACCTCCCAGCCTTCTATCACTCACCTTGAGATCATCTTCCATCCCACAACTATACAGTGTGAGTACATATATACAAACTTCAACAAACTTGCTAATGCATGGTTTGACAAAACGCATTTTCCTTTGTTTTCACCACAACTAAAGTAACTAAAGTTATATTTTACAGACGGTTTACGAAAAATCATGTATTCTCAGAGAAGGAATATCCAATCAAAGTCAAGGATTTAACCAAGCTCTTGTCACAATTCTCATGTTATGTCACGTTTTTAGTTTTGTATGTCTAGGTTTGGGTTTATTTTGCTGTTCGGTTCTCCCTCTCTCCCTTGTGTATTGCCTGGTCCCTCTCTCTGTGTTTTTCCTCCCTGTCGTTAGTTTGTCTCTGTTCACCTGTTGCCCTTGTGTTTCTCCTCCCCTGGCCGGCTGTTTCTCATCTTGTGATTACCACTCCCTGTATTTAGTCTTGTCTTCTGTGTTCAGTGTTGGTTCGTCTTTTGTTTGTGACTGAGTTCACCGGTGAGTTTTCTGTTTTGTCCAAGTTTTCTAGATTATCCTTTAAATAAAGGCATTTTCAGCGTTCTCTGCATTTGGGTCCTGCTTGCTTCACTCACCGTAACAGCTCTTCCCCATTGTTAATTATTTAAAATAATATAATTTCTTCTTCTTCCTGAAAGGTCTTCATCATAAAGTATACATTCAAATTGCAGCTTTAATTTAATTAACAGTTGTATTAAATATGTTCAACTTTTACTTTTACTTCCCATTGGTCAAAGACATAAGGTGCGGGCTCATGGTCTTAATGTTGAAATTCAATACACTTGGATCTGATTTTAATTTCTTAAATGATGCCTTTCAGAAATAACAAAGAAACATGTTTTATGTTAAATATGTTTTATTAATGACTATCCTAGGTCTCATCCAGAATGATGAAACTCAGTGTTTTCCTTCTCATGCTCCTCATGGAGACGTGCTCTGCCTCCACTTATCGTGAGTATGAATCGTTTGTATATGACGTCTTCACTATAAAACATAACAGGGAAGTGAATGTAAGGCTGTCCGTGTCATGGTTTTGGATTTTTGTTTTCATTTTCCACCTTTTTGTTTTGAAATGTTTTCCTCCTTGTGTCTTGTCTGATCCTACTCCCTGTGTTTGATTTCCTGTCGTTAGTTTCCCTCCTGTGTCTGAATGTGCCTCATTGTGTTCACCTGCCAGCTGTGTCTTGTCCTGTGATTACCCTTCTGTGTATTAAGTCTTGTCTTCCCCTGTGCTCCATGTCTGTTCGTCGTCATTTCATGTCCCTGTCACCTACGCTTGTCCGTGTCTCCTGCCTGTTTGCGTCTGTAAGTTTGTTCCGGTCTGTCCTGCTCCCCGGTTTTGTTTCCCCGGTTCGTGCCTTCGGCTTTTTATAATAAAGCTCGCTTTTTGTTGCCTAACCTTTTTAGTCCTTTTTTAAACTGCACTTGGGTCCCATTTTCCGACAGTCCGTTAGCAAGAAAAGCAGGTTTATACAAAGTAAGTTGAATTGTCTAGATCAGAGGTTCCCAACCTTTTTCGTCTCATTTACCCCTTGAGCTCGTCTCCATTCTATAAGAGCCCCCTCACTCATCTGTGATGATGCGCCTACGTTGTTTCTTTTCAAACCCTTTTCTAGTTGTATTTAACCAAACTGCTCCTTAGTTAAGCCACCCTTAATACAAATGCATTTAATCTTGACCTTTACACTTATTCTAGCAGTTTCAACATCTTTTGTAAAGACTAGAGATTTTAAAGAGACACTCGACCTTGCTTGTCTTTCTCAAACTTTGATCGTTCTGGGGGAAGGACACCAAGCTTAATTCAATTGATTTAAAATGGTTTATTTTGTCCCCGTACCCCTGGTTGGGAACCACTGGTTTACTGTATAGCTTTATCTCCAAAATCCTTTGGATTGTGGATTGTAGTTTTTCAGCAGTTATGTAATGCACAAAATATTGTAATCTCACTGCTCACATTAGATATATACTATATGTTTTGCTGCTCCAATAACTAGTTATTGTCATTGTGGTAATACTGTTTAAATGTACTGTGAACACATCGCCATGTAAGAAATCCCAGCAAAGCGACACAAACAAATACAGAAAACACATTCAATCTCTAATTCATCAGCACGTGTTCAGCATTTGGAAATGAAACACTGCATAGACATAACACTGATAAACATCTTTATCAAGTTGGCAACACGTGCATGCTGAAGCAACATGCAGCAAATTCAGAAAGCGTAACCCAGCTCACAATGGAATAGTTTTTAATGATCACCGTTCTAATATCAAGTCATAATTTACTTTGTGAGAAACGTGCAGCATTTCTCTGTTTGTAATTTGTGTTTTTTCTATTTTCTTTAGTTGTTGTGTGTTGAATATTCAGGACCAGTTCTCTGTTGGAACACTAATGTAGCTTAAACCATTTTCCAATGTGTGTATTATAATTATATATTCGACTGTCGCGTTACTAGAAAACGTGGCGTTGCGCGGGACAGCGACCCAGTCAGACCGTTATAACCGCGTGTTTGGATCTGCCATCAGCGCTATTGATTTAAACCGTGATAATAAGTTCCTTTCTGGATCGTGCAGCCACACTCAAAAAGAAAGCAACCCCTGGTGGAGAGTGGACCTGCTGGAGACCTACGTCGTCACCTCAGTCACCAGCTCCAACAGAGGAGACTGCTGTCCAGAAAAGCTTGTGGGGGCACAGGTCCACATTGGCAACTCTTTAGACAACAATGGTGTATCAAACCCAGTGTAAGACATTTCCTGCACACATTTTATTCATTTGTTTTGTGTAACTGTCTTGAGCATTTTGTTTATCTTCTCCTCTCCCCTGTTAATTGCTCACCACCAGTGGACAGGTGTATTAAGATGCTTTACTTGAGTGCAAGTACAGATACCCTAGTTTCAAAATATTTCATTACAAGGAAAAGTCCTGCATTCAAAAGGTTTCTTAATTACAGTGGCGAGCCGTGACTTTTATACCTAGGCCCTCTGACCCCCACTCCTTCCCTCGAGTTATTACGTCACAGCGTATACTTCAGCGGAATATAAAAACAACGGCCCGGGGTGCAAAACGCATCAATGAAAGCGACCCTCTACCACACAAAACAACACCTGTAAATAACCCTATTTGTGTTCTTTGAAATTGAAAAGGATATTGCATTGTGTGTGTTACTTTCGTTGCAGTTGTATGTCTTAAGTGTAATTTGGCAGGCTTTTATTTTGAAGGCGAGTTAACGCTGTTGACAGGAAGTTGTTGCTGCCATGGAAACAAGAAAAGTTTCACAGCGGGCGGAACTTGTCATAAAGTCCGCGATAATAACACCCACCCATTTAGAGGGAAGATATGATTGGTCAATTGTACTGTCATTTGACATTACTCTCTCGTTTTAGTTACTATAGCTGGGCCCTCTGTGAATTCATAGCTGGACCACCTGGACGTCCAACAGCTCCTCTCTTCACAGACTCTCATAGACTAGCTTCTTTCATTGAACCCTTCACATTCCAACAGAAACTGAATAGGCAGATTCGAAGGATTTATTTCTTTGGAAATGTTATTTTAAATACAATTAAATCAAGTTATTTTGGTAAAACTAATGAAAAATATAGCAAAAAAATATATATATTTTTTAATATTATTTTGTAGAATATCTTAGGCCCTCACAGAGGGCCCTGACGGCTCGCCACTGATACAATCTGACTCCTTTTTGCAATCAGGGGGGCACCCACTGCGAGATATTGAAGACGATGCAAGTTTAACGCACTTCAGCATTGCCTATATGTTTGATAAGTAAAATTACATGTTTGAAACATTTAGGAATAGTTTCCTACTGGCAGAGGTGGGTAGTACATTTACAATTTTGAGGTACTTGTACTTAACTTGAGTATTTCCATTTAATTCTACTTTCTACTCCTATTTATCTACATTTCAATACGGAAATAATGTCATTTTATTCCAGTACATTCATTAAACAGCTTTAGCTACTTTTAACTAAATGTATCTCTAACAATTAAACTTGGGGACTAACTCTTTAAGTCACAAAACAGTCAAAGTATATAAATAAAATAAAACTTGTAAAATGCATGAATATATCTAGTAAGGTCACATACATATGTACATTTAATCATTAAGTAAATGTTGCTGATAATACTTTTAATTGTACAGAAGTCTATGATGAAATTACCAGTTACCTTTAATCTAACTGTTGAAGCCTTGGGGGTATAACATGTCATTCAAGTTCTTCTTTCTTTCTCACTTTTGTTCTCTTTCTTTTAGGGTTGGTACAATTTCTACAATCGAGGAATTGTACAATCTGACTTTCACTGATCGTGTGATGGGATGTTATGTGACTGTGCGTATACCGGGTTATGGAAAGGTCCTTACACTCTGTGAGGTGGAAATCTACGGGTACCATGCCCCAACTGGTGAGGGTTTGGGATCTTACATAAATAATGTGTGATTTCCATCTAAACAAGGAACGGTCATATCAGCCAAGTTGCTGAAAAGTTAACTGAATGCAGAAGTGCCTTAAACATGCATTCTTTCTAAAAGTATGATTGTGTAGAAGTCTATGAACATTTTCCTGCAACTCACTTGATGTATTACTGCTGGAAAGAGTGTAACTATTAGTTTATGATCTCAATTGTTTGTTTCAAGTCTTCTTCAATCCAGCATGATGTTCAAGTTGTAAAATATGGTCCCATTAATAGGAACAAGAGAAAGGATGTACCAGCCTCTCATGTCACTTATGATGACTAAAACGGGTGTTATTTAAAGTTTAATTTGCCAAAACTGACATTTAGTTAAACTTAGTGCAGTTGTAGTTATATATAACTTTAACTATAGACTCAATATATTATAGACTACAGTATAATAATACTTTAATTCCTCTTTTCCAATAACAAATAATATATGCTAGTTATTTGTTTATATATATGGTGGGGTTATCCCTTTTATGTCCTTCATCCTGACGGCAAATTAAATCAAATCTTTTGAGAGTCATGGTGAAACAGAATAATAAAAAACAATCTGCATCAGGAGTCATACATGTTATTGATTTAACCTAAATCTTTGTTTTGTTTTTTTGTTGCAGAAGAGAACCTGGCCATTGAAGGAAAAGCCTCAGAGTCATCAGTGTATGGGAATTCCGATGCATATAAGGCCATTGATGGGAATCGGGACTCCAACTGGGCTTCCTGCAGTCACACAGCCTATGAATTGAACCCCTGGTGGAGGCTGGCTCTGCCCAAAACACACAAAGTGATTTCTATTAAAATAACCAACCGAGCTGTACGCCCTGAACGACTCGATGGAGCCGAGATCCGCATTGGAGATTCTCTTGTAAACAATGGTGCTGAAAATCCCAGGTAACGTAGAGCCTGTCCTATTACAATACTAACATTAAAAAGTCACTAAATTGGTATTTAGTTGCAACACGTTTGAGGATCAATTCAGTTTTTCTCTCTCAAGTTTACCTGGTGCTACATTTTGGATTAAAACTCCTTGTATTGCCAAGAAATAGGATTGAAGCGGAATACCCTTCATTTATGAATGATTCCTCCAATGTGTTCTGATCTGATCACAGGAATGGACAAATACCAAGGTCGCCAAATTAAAGGCCTGATCGAGGGTCGTCAATTGTGATTCTGTGACATGATTTGAAAACATTTATTTAAACATTACTGAAATATAAATATTGTTCATTATCAAGCCCTAATTAAAATATCTGCAACCAACATTCTAACCAAGTAAAGCGTAGAAACCTAATGACGCTTTGAGTGCATGTTGAACTTAAAATGAAAAGCCTATTACTTCAGTAAAGCCTTCCTGAGGTTAACGTAGTGATTTCTGCTTCCTCTACAGCTTTGCTAATATCACCAGCATCCTGGCTGTCCTGTCTGTGCTGTGGTGATTGGTGATTGCAGTAACTCAGGGCACCTGGGTCTGGTGTCCTGCAGCTATTTAATGCCTCTCTGCGCCTCTCTGTGCTCTCTCTGCTTCTCCCTGCTTCTCCCTGCAGGCACACCGGTTTTGTTGAGTATATTAGGAGTTTCTTCAGTTGCTTTACTTTGTGCACTTCAACACCCTCATACACATACATGTCAGTGACGTGCGGTGAGGTTCATGGCTGGTGAGGCACTGACTCTTTCAGAGTCAGATTTACAAATATTATATATTTTGACCTTAAAGGTGGCGGGGTAGGTAATTTTGGAGAAACCAGCTCTAGTGAGCTAGAATTTGAAAATACACAGCCCCTCCTCCAACACAAACGAACGCGCACATGACCAATGAGGGCACGAGATAAGTTTATTCAGGACCAGTTCTCTGTTGGAACACTAATGTAGCTTAAACCATTTTCCAATGTGTGTATTATAATTATATATTCGACTGTCGCGTTACTAGAAAACGTGGCGTTGCGCGGGACAGCGACCCAGTCAGACCGTTATAACCGCGTGTTTGGATCTGCCATCAGCGCTATTGATTTAAACCGTGATAATAAGTTCCTTTCTGGATCGTGCAGCCACACTCAAAAAGAAAGCAACCCCTGGTGGAGAGTGGACCTGCTGGAGACCTACGTCGTCACCTCAGTCACCAGCTCCAACAGAGGAGACTGCTGTCCAGAAAAGCTTGTGGGGGCACAGGTCCACATTGGCAACTCTTTAGACAACAATGGTGTATCAAACCCAGTGTAAGACATTTCCTGCACACATTTTATTCATTTGTTTTGTGTAACTGTCTTGAGCATTTTGTTTATCTTCTCCTCTCCCCTGTTAATTGCTCACCACCAGTGGACAGGTGTATTAAGATGCTTTACTTGAGTGCAAGTACAGATACCCTAGTTTCAAAATATTTCATTACAAGGAAAAGTCCTGCATTCAAAAGGTTTCTTAATTACAGTGGCGAGCCGTGACTTTTATACCTAGGCCCTCTGACCCCCACTCCTTCCCTCGAGTTATTACGTCACAGCGTATACTTCAGCGGAATATAAAAACAACGGCCCGGGGTGCAAAACGCATCAATGAAAGCGACCCTCTACCACACAAAACAACACCTGTAAATAACCCTATTTGTGTTCTTTGAAATTGAAAAGGATATTGCATTGTGTGTGTTACTTTCGTTGCAGTTGTATGTCTTAAGTGTAATTTGGCAGGCTTTTATTTTGAAGGCGAGTTAACGCTGTTGACAGGAAGTTGTTGCTGCCATGGAAACAAGAAAAGTTTCACAGCGGGCGGAACTTGTCATAAAGTCCGCGATAATAACACCCACCCATTTAGAGGGAAGATATGATTGGTCAATTGTACTGTCATTTGACATTACTCTCTCGTTTTAGTTACTATAGCTGGGCCCTCTGTGAATTCATAGCTGGACCACCTGGACGTCCAACAGCTCCTCTCTTCACAGACTCTCATAGACTAGCTTCTTTCATTGAACCCTTCACATTCCAACAGAAACTGAATAGGCAGATTCGAAGGATTTATTTCTTTGGAAATGTTATTTTAAATACAATTAAATCAAGTTATTTTGGTAAAACTAATGAAAAATATAGCAAAAAAATATATATATTTTTTAATATTATTTTGTAGAATATCTTAGGCCCTCACAGAGGGCCCTGACGGCTCGCCACTGATACAATCTGACTCCTTTTTGCAATCAGGGGGGCACCCACTGCGAGATATTGAAGACGATGCAAGTTTAACGCACTTCAGCATTGCCTATATGTTTGATAAGTAAAATTACATGTTTGAAACATTTAGGAATAGTTTCCTACTGGCAGAGGTGGGTAGTACATTTACAATTTTGAGGTACTTGTACTTAACTTGAGTATTTCCATTTAATTCTACTTTCTACTCCTATTTATCTACATTTCAATACGGAAATAATGTCATTTTATTCCAGTACATTCATTAAACAGCTTTAGCTACTTTTAACTAAATGTATCTCTAACAATTAAACTTGGGGACTAACTCTTTAAGTCACAAAACAGTCAAAGTATATAAATAAAATAAAACTTGTAAAATGCATGAATATATCTAGTAAGGTCACATACATATGTACATTTAATCATTAAGTAAATGTTGCTGATAATACTTTTAATTGTACAGAAGTCTATGATGAAATTACCAGTTACCTTTAATCTAACTGTTGAAGCCTTGGGGGTATAACATGTCATTCAAGTTCTTCTTTCTTTCTCACTTTTGTTCTCTTTCTTTTAGGGTTGGTACAATTTCTACAATCGAGGAATTGTACAATCTGACTTTCACTGATCGTGTGATGGGATGTTATGTGACTGTGCGTATACCGGGTTATGGAAAGGTCCTTACACTCTGTGAGGTGGAAATCTACGGGTACCATGCCCCAACTGGTGAGGGTTTGGGATCTTACATAAATAATGTGTGATTTCCATCTAAACAAGGAACGGTCATATCAGCCAAGTTGCTGAAAAGTTAACTGAATGCAGAAGTGCCTTAAACATGCATTCTTTCTAAAAGTATGATTGTGTAGAAGTCTATGAACATTTTCCTGCAACTCACTTGATGTATTACTGCTGGAAAGAGTGTAACTATTAGTTTATGATCTCAATTGTTTGTTTCAAGTCTTCTTCAATCCAGCATGATGTTCAAGTTGTAAAATATGGTCCCATTAATAGGAACAAGAGAAAGGATGTACCAGCCTCTCATGTCACTTATGATTACTAAAACGGGTGTTATTTAAAGTTTAATTTGCCAAAACTGACATTTAGTTAAACTTAGTGCAGTTGTAGTTATATATAACTTTAACTATAGACTCAATATATTATAGACTACAGTATAATAATACTTTAATTCCTCTTTTCCAATAACAAATAATATATGCTAGTTATTTGTTTATATATATGGTGGGGTTATCCCTTTTATGTCCTTCATCCTGACGGCAAATTAAATCAAATCTTTTGAGAGTCATGGTGAAACAGAATAATAAAAAACAATCTGCATCAGGAGTCATACATGTTATTGATTTAACCTAAATCTTTGTTTTGTTTTTTTGTTGCAGAAGAGAACCTGGCCATTGAAGGAAAAGCCTCAGAGTCATCAGTGTATGGGAATTCCGATGCATATAAGGCCATTGATGGGAATCGGGACTCCAACTGGGCTTCCTGCAGTCACACAGCCTATGAATTGAACCCCTGGTGGAGGCTGGCTCTGCCCAAAACACACAAAGTGATTTCTATTAAAATAACCAACCGAGCTGTACGCCCTGAACGACTCGATGGAGCCGAGATCCGCATTGGAGATTCTCTTGTAAACAATGGTGCTGAAAATCCCAGGTAACGTAGAGCCTGTCCTATTACAATACTAACATTAAAAAGTCACTAAATTGGTATTTAGTTGCAACACGTTTGAGGATCAATTCAGTTTTTCTCTCTCAAGTTTACCTGGTGCTACATTTTGGATTAAAACTCCTTGTATTGCCAAGAAATAGGATTGAAGCGGAATACCCTTCATTTATGAATGATTCCTCCAATGTGTTCTGATCTGATCACAGGAATGGACAAATACCAAGGTCGCCAAATTAAAGGCCTGATCGAGGGTCGTCAATTGTGATTCTGTGACATGATTTGAAAACATTTATTTAAACATTACTGAAATATAAATATTGTTCATTATCAAGCCCTAATTAAAATATCTGCAACCAACATTCTAACCAAGTAAAGCGTAGAAACCTAATGACGCTTTGAGTGCATGTTGAACTTAAAATGAAAAGCCTATTACTTCAGTAAAGCCTTCCTGAGGTTAACGTAGTGATTTCTGCTTCCTCTACAGCTTTGCTAATATCACCAGCATCCCGGCAGGTGAAACTGTTGAGTTCCAGGTTCCCAACGGGATGGACGGCCGCTATGTTTACATAGGTGTCCCTGGAAGAAAGGAGTACCTGGTCCTCTGTGAGGTGGAGGTGTTTGGCTCTGCACTGGATTAGCATTCAATGTAATGGATTGGTAAAGATGCTGTAATGTGTACACAAAGCATCCAAAATAAAATGTGCATCTTAAATATCATTGTTTGCATGACGTCAAGATTTACTGGTGGAGATTGCAACAAAAGTCTTCCTTGACTTTTGCTTTTACACGGGACTTGTACACCTTCTGCGAATGTGCTTGTCTTATCTCATAAGAAAACAACTGATATTTTTTTTCTATCAATCATTTAAGAACAGTGAAAGCAATGGTTCTGAAGGCACGTTTTTTAATTTTTTAAATACAGACAAAATAGACAAATATTATAAAAGACATCTGAAAGCTTTCTTACCCAAAGTTAGATCAGAAGATCAATCCCCATCATGTCTGTAAGAGGGGTATCTTGATAACTGAAGGGCCACAAACAATATTAAAGTTCTAACAACTAATGTATGTCTGGAGGCCCAAACAAAGACCAGTTTCCTCTGTATGCCTGAGCCGTTTATGTTTTTTTCCTGTAGAAAGCATTAATGACAAGATTTCCTTTGGCAAAAAATACAATAAAGAAAGAGAACCTTGTTAGGGCCATACAGTTGTATTTCACAACAAATTTGGATATTTACAAAAAAGTTCTGACGGGGCACAGTTAGAGGCAGTCTACTTGTTTTGCCATTAAAAAAAAAAAAAAAAAAAAAACTCTGCCATTTTATAACTGGATGAGGAATGAAAGCTTGCCTGCTGAAAGCTGAATGATATGCAGTAACAATTATATTTAAAAGCTTCCAAATATAGGAAGAACATTTTCCAAAGACTCTTAAAACACTGCTGGCCTCTAAAGAAACATCTTAACAACTTTTGAAAAATACAACTACAGAAAAATGTGGATTAATGAAGTTTAATATAACCAATACTTAAAGATTTGAGTTCCACCTAGAGTAGATTCACAAGCTATACAAAGTCAATAAAACTAGCTGCACCTTTACCAGCTTTGATAACACTAATGATTTCATTTCATTTCATTTCAAACCTTTATTTAACGAGATTGGTCCCATTGAGATCATAGATCTCTTTTTCAAGGGAGACCTGCAGCATATAGGTTCCACATGAAACATAAAACAATAAAGGACATTATACATTATATTTACAGGATACATTTACATAGTTATAGACATTTACAAGTGCCCATAGTATCAACGAGCATTTCATTTAGCCTAGCTTTAAAAACATGCAGAGGAATGAGATTGCTCAGTTTCAATTCTTGCTGAAGATTGTTCCAAGCAAGTGGAGCTGCGCACATAAAAGCTGTCTTACCTAAGACAGTCCTTGCTCTTGGCACATCTAACCAGTATTGGGTGTAACGCGTTACAAAAGTAACAGTTACAGTAATATATTACTTTTTGCTGTAATGAAGTAATGTAACGCATTACTAATCAAATGTGGATAATATATTACCTGTTACAACACATTTTAACCCGAAATGGTGTTTTGTTTTTTAAGAATGTACTAACATCGCGAGACATTCCGACACCAGACAAATTGTGCGGGTAGATTAGTAAACCTGGTGTGTTTTCCCTTCAGGCTTCGTGTCGGGATCTTCAGGGCAGTTGAATGTTATGCACCCTTGTGATGCCCCTGTGGGTTCATCAGTAGAGAGGAGGTGGCTGTCCTGTCTGTGCTGTGGTGATTGGTGATTGCAGTAACTCAGGGCACCTGGGTCTGGTGTCCTGCAGCTATTTAATGCCTCTCTGCGCCTCTCTGTGCTCTCTCTGCTTCTCCCTGCTTCTCCCTGCAGGCACACCGGTTTTGTTGAGTATATTAGGAGTTTCTTCAGTTGCTTTACTTTGTGCACTTCAACACCCTCATACACATACATGTCAGTGACGTGCGGTGAGGTTCATGGCTGGTGAGGCACTGACTCTTTCAGAGTCAGATTTACAAATATTATATATTTTGACCTTAAAGGTGGCGGGGTAGGTAATTTTGGAGAAACCAGCTCTAGTGAGCTAGAATTTGAAAATACACAGCCCCTCCTCCAACACAAACGAACGCGCACATGACCAATGAGGGCACGAGATAAGTTTGTGCACAGATGGAAGGCTGACAGGCAGGTTATTTTAGCCGGGCCGGCTAAAATGAGTGGTCGTGCTTTTTACAGTACTACGGCTTCCACAGATGAAATGTTTTTATGTATTTTTTGTCAAAGCACTTAAGATATTCATTGCTATCGGGATGTTAAGAGCATTCCATGGAATATAACAAAAAGTGTATATCGTGCCGGTTTCTCAAACTTACCTACCCCACCTTTAATCGAAATATTCTGTTATTTTCAAAAGCTTTTTTAGTCTGATGCTTCGATTCATTTTAAACAGACCGTTCAACAAAAGGATAGCCTACCCAAAATCTAAATATTGGATTGTTCTCTCTTAGTAAGATCCAATTTTCATTACAAATGTGGTCTTACCTTGACTTGGAGATGAAGTCCATGCTATCCTTCTGGACAACAATCTCTATTACTGTTTTGTAAAAGTCCTCCTTATCTTCCTCGTAGTTTCAAAAGTCCTAGCTTTGTTGTTTTCGTCTCTGCGTAGAATAACAGTAGCAACAAGAACCTGTGGGCTCACTTGCGCCCCCTTCAGTGCGGCAGAGGTTGTGGCTGCCTCCCCTGGTGCTTTTTTCATTGCCGTTGTATGATGAGACCAGCGAGCTTAAATATCATATATACGTGAAATAAGTTATTTAGAGACTATGGATGGCGAGGATAAATGTAATAAAGGGATCTACAAACATTACATTGGTGACATACAGTGAGATGGTGCAGGCATGCGCTTAGGGCCCGCTTTCCAGACAGTTTCTGTGGGGTGACGCATTCTGAGGTGAGGCAGAGCTCATCTGTGCCTCACCTCACCACACAGTAACTGGCTTGAGCGCGCTCACAAAATAAGTGCCCGCGCTAAATTAGTGCCCGTGCTCCAGCAAGTTACTGTGGGCTTCTGTGAGGCAGAGCTCGTCCCTGCCTCACTTCTCAATCTCATCGCTCCCCGTAGTTGTAGCGGAGCTCGGCAAATTAGCCGATTTTTACTATAAAAAGCGATTGGAATCATACAGAAATCACATTTACAACACAGATCAGTAGACACATTTTATTATTATTATTATTTGTATTATTATTCTTTTTTTCCGTTACATTGGAGAATGACAAGTGAGGCTCTGTCTCACCTGCCTCCCCTGACCGCACGTCGCTGATACATGTCCATACAATCCTCACCCTGCATTTACATTACTGATACCACTGACATCCACACCTCATACTTTACTGGTTTTGATTTGATTTGTTTGTCCTAAATAAACACCTTTACCTACCCGTTGACATGTTGTGTCTCCTTTTTGTTGTGGCCTTTTGAGCCAGGTCGCAACAAATGGGGGCTCGTCCGACGGGTTATTTGTTTAAAAAGTTTGTCTAGTGCTCAGAGCACATGGTGTCATTGAGCAGCTGATTCATTGTTGTGGTCCAGCTGTGTGCTGGCTTGTCGCTGCTATTTGGGGGACACATCATGTCTTTTGGGTTTTAGGAAGCTGTAGTGTTTGACATGTCGTCAGGTTTTGTGTGCCAATCAGAAGGTAAGATGTTGCTGTTTGTTACGCTTTTGTAAAAGAGATTTTCCCCGCTAGGCTTAAGTGGCGTTTCCCCTTGGGTTGCGTCTGTTTTTGTTTTTTTTCATAGTGTTGTGGCGACGTGGTTAGTGTCAGCTGTTTTCGGACAGCTGTCTCGGGGGCACGTCCGCGTGAGTTCTTGGTGTTACCTGCGTGCAGGTAGCTCCATAACTCCGCCGGGTTCCAGTGCGTAATTACCCACCGCAAGCCACATGAAGACTAGGTGAGATTAGGAAGATTTTGTTTAGGCAGTTAGGGGGAAATTCTCTGTTGGGTTAATCTTATGCCCATGCGTGTTGGCAGTTTAATACTTTGCTTTCTGATTGGCTATTATGACTTCGTTGTCAGCGTTTGTGGATGCGCCCTCAGTGTCTTTCTTAGATGATTGCCAGAAGGCGCAGTTGGTCGAAATAGCAGAGCACTATGACATTGCTGTTGTGGGGAGCAAGCGGATACATGACATTAAAACTGTCATTGTGTCATCGTTGTTTGAGCAGAGGGTGTTGCTGAAGAGTGAGTCTGGTGCGGCAGGGTTCGTGCCGGTAGTGGTTCAGACAGCTGGTTTGACGTTCGAGCAGCAAAAGGAGCTTTTGGCCATGCAGTTTGAGCAGGAGAAGTTGTAGTTGGAGCAGGAGAGATTGCGGTTGAAGTTGGAGCAGGAGAAGTTGCAGTTGGAGTTGAGGTTGGAGCAGGAGAAGTTGAGGTTGGAGCAGGAGAAGTTGCAGTTGGAGATGAGGGGTCAGCAGCAGGAGGTAGAGAAGCGTTTAGAGGTGGAGAAGGTGCTGGAGGTGGAAAAGATGAAATGTGAGGTGGAACATGCTAGATTACGGCTGATTGGAGAGGGCAAGCTTTCTCTGGTGGAGGATGGTTCTGATAGGTCGGCATCAGGCAGTGGCGATATCATTTCTTACTTGCGATTAGTGCCAAAGTTCAATGAGCGTGACCCTGACATTTTTTTTACTTCTATTTGAACGCATAGCAGAGGCAAGAAACTGGTCAGATTCGGACAGAGTGCTGTTACTTCAGTGTGTACTCACTGGGCGAGCACAGGAGGCCTATTCAGCTGTTTGTGGCGAAAATGCTTTGGACTATGATAGAGTAAAATCAGCGGTGTTGAAGTCTTACGAACTGGTTCCTGAAGCGTATCGTCAAAGGTTCAGAAGTTGGGTCAAGGGAGATAAGCAGACACATGTGGAGTTTATCCGTGATTTGACTTCTCATTTTCAGCGCTGGTGTGCGGCAGCAAAGGTTGCCAGTTTTGACGGTCTTTGTGAACTCATTGTATTGGAACAATTTAAAAATGTTATCCCTCAGCGTGTGGCCACTTATGTAAATGAGCAGAAACCTTCCACCGTGCTCAGAGCTGCTGAATTAGCAGATGATTTTGTGTTGACACATAAGGACAGTTTTACAGAGAAGTGGTCTAGGGGTGATTGGAGACGTGGAGAAGATGGTGGCTATTCCCGCGGTGGTGCAAAGTTCTCACCAGGCTCCTCCCGTAGATTTGCAGGTCCAGGGCGATCCGAGGGCGCCAGAGTGGGCCAATGTCATTATTGCCGAGAAGAGGGTCATTGGAAGGAGCGGTGTCCGTTGCTGGAACCTGAGGGGAAGCCTCGTTCTTCATCACATGCTCCAGCCATGTGTTGTTCTGCCGTTTTGGTTAAAAAGCCGCAGGGTGTAAGATCGGGCATGGTGCCTGTTAAGAAGCTGGTTTGTGCCGACTTGGAGGTAGGTTCTGTTTTTGAGCCGTTCATAACGGAAGCCGTTGTATCAATGGTCGGTAGTGACAAGTATGTTCCGATTAAGGTGTTGCGTGATACAGCGGCTAGATACTCATTCATTGTTGAGTCAGTGTTGCCTTTTTCGTCAGAGACAGAAACAGGGGATTTTGTGCTGATGAGGGGCATGGAGATGGAATTGATCCCTGTGCCACGGCATACAATAGTGCTGGATTGCGAGCTGGTGCGGGGAGTTGTGTCTATCGGTGTGCGTCCCGCGTTGCCACTTGATGGGATACATATGATTTTGGGCAACGATCTCGCTGGTAGTGCTGTGTGGGCTGGTGTGCCACCGCCTGTGGTGGTTTCCAGGCCGGTGGCATCTGGGGAGTCAGATGAGAGTGGTTTGCAGTTTCCAAGTGTGTTTCCAGTTTGTGCTGTGACACGTGCACAGAGCCGTAAAATGTCTGCTGACCTACCTGTTTCGGAGTCTGGAAAATGTGGTCCAGCACGGTCCTTTGACTTTGAGATCGAGACAAAGAAGAAGGAGAAGATAGTAGATAGGAGTGGGACAGCGGCGGCGGAGGAGCGTCCTCCAGTCCTAAGAAGGAAAGTAAAAAAGCTGGAGTTAAGAAGGAGGATATTGGGTTGTCGTGGATCCCTTTGGGGCCCCGTCTTAAGGGGGGGGGCTGTGATGCCCCTGTGGGTTCATCAGTAGAGAGGAGGTGGCTGTCCTGTCTGTGCTGTGGTGATTGGTGATTGCAGTAACTCAGGGCACCTGGGTCTGGTGTCCTGCAGCTATTTAACGCCTCTCTGCTCCTCTCTGTGCTCTCTCTGCTTCTCCCTGCAGGCACACCGGTTTTGTTGAGTATATTAGGAGTTTCTTCAGTTGCTTTACTTTGTGCACTTCAACACCCTCATACACATACATGTCCATACAATCCTCACCCTGCATTTACATTACTGATACCACTGACATCCACACCTCATACTTTACTGGTTTTGATTTGATTTGTTTGTCCTAAATAAACACCTTTACCTACCCGTTGACATGTTGAGTCTCCTTTTTGTTGTGGCCTTTTGAGTCAGTTCGCAACAACCCTCTATTCAAAAAAGAGAACGGAGCGAAAAATACTAACAACAAATTGTGTCAGATCATTTCCAAAGTGCTAACACAGCAGTGACACAAACTGTGGATAATCATGTATACGAAAATGGTTAAAGCAACCATCACTAAACGCCAGCAACGCTGCATCTACTGCAGACAGTAGCAACAGGTCAGATGGGGACATCACGTGACCCTCCATTGTGGACACTAGCTTACTCCCGCCTGACTCGCCGCCCTCAACCCCGGAGCAGCAGTCTTCGTCGTCCGAAACTGCGCCGCCCCTCTGCGGCCCGCAGGTTCCAGGATACCACGGCAAAACAGAGCCTGCCCAGGTATATCTAAACAAGTACCCACCTGTACAGTGGGGTTAGGCGGTCATTTTGCAGCTCGTGATATACAAATAGACAAGGGCTAGAATATTCATGTGAAAATAGTGCCATATTCTGCCATGCCTGTAGAAATGTTGGGTCAAAAATAATGCATACAATAGCACAGATGCCTTCACCACGAATGGCTACAAAAAGATCTCATATCCCAAGCTTATCAACAAGCTAATGTTGCAGCTGAAATGTTCTCCAGGTCACAAAGTCAACCTCACATGATGATGTGATACCAGTTTTCAAGGATAGTAAATATTCTCTTCCCAGAGTATATGATGGGACCAAAGTGATGATTTAGTACATGGTTTTAATAATACTTTTGCTTTTCAATGTTTGCCATTTCAAACCATGAGCTGGTTTAAATAATATTTGCCTTGATTTACAATATGTTCTCATTTGTTTAATCAGTACAGTTTTGAAGCTGTTGTGCTTTTCTTTGCCACAGTCCACTTTGGACTGGATGAAATATTTCAGGATTGCACTTTTAACTCACTTGAAATGTTCTCACTTGCTTGGTTTCAAAACATAACAAATGCCATAATCTGTTCATTGGGGACAATTAATGCTGTTTTTCATTGCTGTTGCCGGCACTATTGCTCATGCAAACCTACTACTGCTGCGCCCCCTGTAATCTCAGAGGCACCCCGAGTCATTCTGTTCTGGAACCGGGCCTGTACACGGCCATATACTAAACAAACTACAGAGCCCATTCCGTGCCCTGTTATTGTTTACTTCCTGTCTGCCTTCTTCTGGTGATTTATCTGACGTCCAGCACTCCGTCTTTTAACCTCTTTTCCTTTCTCTTTCTTGATCTTCCTTAGCAACCTTCATTATAGTCCTTGACAGTGGTCTGTACTGCTGTATTAACAACGTGTCACATGTTAAGAATTTACAATCGGAATCGAGTATTCAACTAAGCCGTGTAATTAGTAGCCTTAAGGGCCTACACAGTTGTTATGCTATTGTTATCGCCGTTCACTGGATGTATAATGAGCTGCACTAAACTACATTTTAGCATTTAAAATACCTAGCCATCCTTTTGAGGTGAAAGTAACTAAAGTAGTGTAACTCATTACATTTCAGAGACAGTAATATTGTAATGTAACTTATTACTTTCAAAAGAGAGTAATATGTAATATATTACATTTTGGAAGTAACTTGCCCAACACTGCATCTAACAATACTACATCATGCGATCTCAGACAATAGCTGCAACTCTAACTGTGTTATCAGAGAGCAGATATAATACGGGAGTTTACCCAACAAAGCTTTATAAATAAACATGTACCAATGACTGAGCTTCCGTACAGTAAGTGATGGCAAACCTGCCTTGGCATACAGGGTACAGTGATGTGTAAGTGCTTTACAATTTGTGACAAATCTCAGTGCGCTGTGATAGGTGGCATCTAACTTGTTCAGGCAATGGGCAGGTGCATTCATATACAACAAATCACCATAGTCCAGCACAGGTAAAAAGGTCACAGTGACTAGCCTTTTCCTGGCCTCAAGTGAGAAACAGGACTTGTTTCTGAAAAAGAAACCTAGCCTAACCCTGAGATTTTTAAGCAGGTTATTGACATGAAGTTTAAAAGTGAGACAATCATCAAGCGAGATACCTAGGTATTTATAACAGGCAACCACTTCTAGTACTTGTCCTTGCACAGTAACAATATCTAAAACAGGCTCTGGTGTCTTTTTAGCTTTTGAAAAATAGCATTACCTTGGTTTTATCAACATTTAAATGATGCTTAAGCTCAGCGAGCTGAGTCTGAATAATGTTAAAAACAGCCTGTAATTGTGACCCACTCTATCGAAATCAGTCGGAAGTCGCAACGGCTCATTTCAAAATATACGTGGATTTACGTAAAAAACAATTTTTTCGGGGTTCGGTGTTTTTGTTTGATTTTAAACAAACAAAGTCTTGGCTTTCAGATAATGAAACTTTTATTTCCAAAATCACACGAAAAATACATTTTTGAAGCTTGTAAATCAATTTACAAGACAGGCACATCTCACTCGCAATCTGCTCTTCCGCAGCGCCGCCCCCCTCCCTCCGGCTGAAATTATGAATGTAAGAGTATAGTAATCATAGATAACACGGCAGGGTCCGTTACAGTTTGTTTACATCTGATTTCAATTAAACAAAGTCTTGGCTTTCAGAATATTAAACTTGTTTCGGCAAATTCAGATGATAAATACAACTTTGAAGCTTGTAACGGCATAATTACAAGCGGAGAACACAGCCGGTGTTTCTCGTGAGTGTTTTCCCCGGGAAACAAACATAATACACACAAACGCAAAATTACACACACACACGTATACACACACACTCGCGAGCTTCCCCTCCAACGAAAATATCTTCCCTCCGTAGTATTTTGATCATTCTGCTCCGCTAATAATCAATCCGATCGATGGATTCCAGAGAAGAGAAAACTTTGAAGGCCTTTTTCTCAAAATGATGACTCGGTGACAGTCATTATATAATGTGACATATTTTGTTTAATATTTGGAGTACAAAAACAATCCTGATATCATTAGAAAGCTAGGAATCTCCTCTTTCCAACAGTGTATACAACTCAAAATGTGTCTTCGGGTCAATGCGACTGATTTCGATAGAGCAGGTCACAATTTAACACCAGCCTCCTTAATGGAGGGACCTGCACAGTACATCACGGTATCGTCCGCATATAAATGTAAAGTAGCTTCATCCACATTTTCACCTAAACTGTTGATATATATGGAGAATAAAAGTGGACCTAAAACAGAACCTTGAGGAACACCATTAGCAATGTTTAACCAGAAAATCCATCAAAAAAAACAAAAACAACAAAGTGAACACATTGCGACCTTTCAGAGAGGTAGTTCACAAACCAACCCACTGCATGGCTGGATATGCCAATACTGAGTAGCCTCTGCTTTAAGATGCGATGATCGACGGTATCAAACGCTTTGGAAAGGTCAATAAATAGAGCTGCACAACCCTGCTTATTATCTAAAATACTCGTAATCTCATTCACCACTTTCATTGTGGCAGTGATGGTGCTATGTTGCTTTCTGAAGCCTGACTGATGTTTAGACAGGATATTATTTTTACATAAAAACTCCTTTACTTGTTCACTCACTAGGCGTTCGAGCATCTTCGCCAGAACTGACAATTTAGAGATTGGCCTATAGTTATTTAAAATAGTTGCCTCCCCTCCTTTTATTAAAGGCAAGACATAAGCTGACTTCCATACTTTTGGAATTGCATTTGTGCTGAGGGAGAGGTTAAAAAGAGGAGGAGCAACAAAATCTGCAGCTATCTTTAAAAAGAAAAGTTCTACGTTGTCCGGGCCAGCCGGTTTCTTAGGATCTAACTTGGTTAAGGCTTCATGAACAACATTAACAGTAAAAAGAGTAAAACTGAAAGGGTTTTCCAGACCACATTGTTCAGAGTCACGGATTGGGGTGTTCACAGAAGCAGAGTTAGTCACAGAATCAAACAGGGAGCCACAGGACACAAAATGCTTATTAAAGCAATTTAGCATAGTAGCCCTGTCCTATATAGAGCCAGATGCTGTGGTAAGGCAAGGAGGTAGCTCATTACGGATCTCACCGGTGGATATCGATGTTATGGCTTTCCAAAATGTCCTAGGATTATTTAGGTTTTCTGTGGTAACTGACAAATAGTACTTCAACTGAGCACTTTTGACATGTGAAGTGAAGCTATTCCTTAGCTGCCTAAAAAGCAGCCATTCTACCTCTGAGCCAGATTTCCTAGCCTTTGCCCAGGCCTTGTTTCTCTCATGCAGGAGACTGGACAGTTCACCAAAAAACCAAGGACTGTCTCGTCCCGTTACTCTAAATGTACGCATGTCTTTCAATGATCTCCATAAAACCAAGATAAAAATAAGACCATGCAGTTTCTACATCAGCACACAGATCGATTTTTCCCAAATCAAACCCAAACAGATCATGAACAAAACCCTGCTCCACAAAATGTTTTATGTCTCTCTTAATAATAATACGAGGTTTAACCTTTTGGACCTTAGTGTCCCTAATTGTGGCTACAGCACAGTGGTCACTCACATCATTCGCAAATACTCCCACAGATGAGTATTTATAGGGAACATTAGTTAGAATGAGATCAATTAGGGAGGATTTATTAGGGGACTTAATGTTAGGGCGAGTAGGACTGTCAACAATCTGAGTAACATTTAAAGAGATACAAAGGTTTTTAAAATCCTCTGATACTGCAGTTAACCAGTCCCAGTTAAAATCTCCAAGTAGCACTATTTCCTTGTAGTCAAGTTGCGATAAAAGATTTGCTAGCGAAGACAAGGAGTCCTTGCCAGCTGAGGGGGGTCTGTAACAGCCCACCATCATGACCGGTTGCCCCTTTGCCACTTCTATATTTAAGGCTAAAAATTTGAATTGCTTACTGATAGATTTGGAAACTAATGTGGATACACTGAACTTATTCTTAACATAAATGGCAACGCCACCACCTTTATTAGGCCGGTCTGAACGATACACATTATAACCATTTAAGGCAATGTCAGAGGCCAAAATAGATTTGTTTAGCCATGTTTTTGATAAAACAATGACGTCAGCGTCAGTCGAGCTCGCCCAGATGCGGACAAAATCTAGTTTACCTAACAGACTGCGCACATTCAAGTGGATGAAACCCAACCCAGACCTAGCTTTAAGATCAGCAGGAGTAGCGATCTGACTACTACTACTGGGCGGACCAGGGTTAGGTTGTACATTTCCTGACAGTAATAGCAACAAAAAGAACAGGCATATTTTCCTCTTAATCGACACACATACATTGTCATCTACTTTAGAATCATCGGAAAAGTCTGTGAGAGTGTGATTTGAGCTTAAAAAGCAGTCTTGAAGAACCATCATCGCAGGAAAACAAAAAAGACAAACATATTTTGTAGAGCAGATTGTCTGTGACAAGGCAACCGGTAATTGTTTGTGTAACACATCCGAACCTTTGCAGGGGATGCCCACTGCGGGTGGCAGAACAGACCTGAATCCAGTAGACTTCTCAGAAAGACTAGAGATCTTCTCATAGTCCAAAACAGTTAACAGGCACAGCAGAATCCCGATATGGGCCATTTTCCCAGACCAGCACACAGTATCCGCGATGTTCCTGGAGCAAATCAGCACAGCAGCAAAGGACAGGCGAAAGCAGCAGCGTGGAAGCGCTCCGGTCCCTCCGTGATATCCCCGAGGTGAAAGGTCTCCTCAGCAAGCAGAACACGACACTGCAGCACACGACAGGTGGGAGCAGGCCTCCGAAACAGCAGAACCAGGACAGGTGGAAAGCAGGCCCCAGCCGTGGTAAAATCCTCTTTCGCACAGCAGCACACGCCCGGTGGAAGCAGGCCAAGCCCGAAGCGTGGAGCCACTCTGTCTCTCCGCGACGACTCCGGGGTAAAAAACTCCTCAGCACAGTCGTACTCTACAGGTGGGAGCAGGCCTCCGCAGATCGCAGACACCAGACAGGTAGAAAGCAGGCAGCAACAGGTGGAGCCGCTCCGTCTCTTCGCGACGTCTCCGGGGTATATGTGACTCTGTCTGAGCTGCTCGCCCTCTGATGAATAATTATAAAACATATCATATATATTATTTTGAAATGGACCAATCTGCACAATGGACCAATCTGCACAATGGACCAATCTGCACAATGACTACTTTTGTCAAAGACTCCTTGTCTTCACTAGCAAATCTTTTATCACAACTAGACTACAAGGAAATAGTGCTACTTGGAGATTTTAACTGGGACTGGTTAACTGCAGTGTCAGAGGATTTTAAAAACCTTTGTATCTCTTTAAATGTTACTCAGATTGTGGACAGTCCTACTCGCCCTAATATTAAGTCCCCTAATAAATCCTCCCTAATTGATCTCATTTTAACTAATGTTCCCCATAAATATTCATCTGTGGGAGTATTTGCAAATGATCTGAGTGATCACTGTGTTGTAGCCACAATTAGGGACACTAAGGTCCAAAAGGTTAAACCTCGGATTATTATTAAGAGAGACAAAAAACATTTTGTGGAGCAGGGTTTTGTGCATGATCTGTTTGATTTTGATTGGGGTAAAATCGATCTGTGTGCTGATGTAGAAACCGCATGGTCTTATTTTTTCTTGGTTTTATGGAGATCATTGATAGACATGCACCCCTGCGTAAATTTAGAGTAAAGGGACGAGACAATCCTTGGTTTTCTGCTAATCTGTCCAGTCTCCTTCATGAGAGAAACAAGGCCTGGGCAAAGGCTAGGAAATCAGGCTCAGAGGTAGAATGGCTGCATTTTAGGCAGCTAAGGAATAGCTTCACATCGCAAATCAAGAGTGCAAAATCAAAGTATTATCTGTCAGTAACCACAAAGAATCTGAATATTCCTGGAAAATTTTGGAAAGCCATTAAATCGTTATCCACCGGCGATATCCGTAATGAGCTACCTCCGTGCATTACCACAGCATCTGGCTCTATATCGGACAGGGCCACCATACTAAATTGCTTTAATGAGCATTTTGTGTCCTGTGGTTCTCTATTTGATTCTGTCACTAACTCTGCTTCTGTGAACACTACAGTATGTGACTCTGAAAAACGTGTGTTGGAAAACCCTTTTAGTTTTACCCCTTTTACTGTTGATGTTGTTCGTGAAGCTTTAACCAAGTTAGATCCTAAGAAACCGGCTGGCCCGGACAACGTAGAACCTTTCTTTTTAAAGATAGCTGCAGATTTTATTGCTCCACCTCTCTACTACTACCTACTCTTTTTAACCTGTCCCTCAGCACTAACACAATTCCAAAATTGTGGAAGTCAGCGTATGTCCTGCCTTTGCTAAAAGGAGGGGAGGCCACCTTATTAAATAACTATAGGCCAATCTCTAAGTTGTCAGTTCTGGCTAAGGTTCTTGAACGCTTAGTGAGTGAACAGGTAAAGGTGTTTTTATGTACAAATGACATCCTGTCTAAACATCAGTCAGGCTTCAGAAAGCAACATAGCACCATCACTGCCACAATGAAAGTGGTGAATGATGTGGCGAGTATTTTAGATAATAAGCAGAGTTGTGCAGCTCTATTTATTGACCTTTCAAAAGCGTTTGACACCGTTGATCATCGCATCTTAAAGCAGAGGCTAGCCAGTATAGGCATGTCCAGCCATGCAGTGGGGTGGTTTGTAAACTACCTCTCTGAAAGGTCCCAATGTGTTCATTTTGATGGGCTGTCTTCTGAGTGGTTGAACATTGCAAATGGTGTTCCCCAAGGTTCTGTTTTAGGTCCACTGTTATTCTCCATCTACATCAACAGTTTAGGTGAAAATGTGGATGAAGCTACTTTACATTTTTATGCGGATGATACCGTGATGTACTGTGCAGGTCCTTCCATTAAGGAGGCTGGTGTTAAATTACAGGCTGTTTTTAACATTATTCAGACTCAGCTCTCTGAACTAAAGCTTCTTTTAAATTTTGAGAAAACCAAGGTAATGCTCTTTTCAAAAGCTAAAAAGACACCAGAGCCTGTTTTAGATATTGTAACTACGCAAGGAATAAAACTTGAAGTGGTTACCTGTTACAAATACCTTGGTATCTGGCTTGATGATTGTCTCACTTTTAAACTTCATGTCAATAACCTGCTTAAAAAGCTGAGGGTTAGGCTAGGTTTCTTCTACAGGAACGAGTCCTGTTTCTCGCTTGAGGCCAGGAAAAGGCTAGTCACTGTGACCTTTTTACCTGTGCTGGACTATGGTGATTTGATGTATATGAGTGCACCTGCCAATTGCCTGAACAAGTTAGATGCCGCGTATCACAGCGCACTAAGATTTGTGACAAACTGGAAAGCATTAACCCATCACTGTACCCTGTATGCAAGGGCTGGTTTGCTTTCACTAACTGTACGGAGGCTCAGTCACTGGTACATTTTTATATACAAAGCCATGTTAGGGAAACTTCCATCTTATATCTGCTCCCTGATCTCACGGAAAATTGTAAGTGGCTACTGCCTGAGATCGAATGCTGTGGTTTTATTAAATGTGCCAACTGCTAGGACTGTCTTAGGGAAGACAGCTTTTAGATGCGCAGCTCCTCTGTCTTGGAATAGTCTGCAAATTAAATGGAAACTGAACAATCTGGTGCCACTAAATGTTTTTAAAGCTCGGTTGGATGCTAGTCAATCGGAAGCTATTGGTACCTGTTTATGTGGATAATTATGTAAATGATGCTGTATGATGTCCTTTTGTTGTTCTATTTATGTTTTTATGTTTCATGTGGAACTACTTGAGCAGGTCTCCCTTGAAAAAGAGATCAATGATCTAAATGGGATTTATCTGTATAAATAAAGGTTTGAAATGAAATGAAATTTTACTTTTGGTACTTTAATTATATTTTGAAGCTAATACTTTTTCTACTTTTACTTGATACATATTTTGAATGGAGACATTAACTGTAACAGAGTTTTCCTATACTCTGGTACTTTTACTTAACCTCTTAAGCCCTGAGCCTGTTTTTCAGGTTTCAGGCTCGAAAATGCCACTAACACAACAAAGACTATATCTTCACTTCTAAAAGGGGTAAATTAATAATCTTTTCTCTCAAAGCAAGGTTACATCTGTGAGTTGGATGTAGAAGTGTCAGAATCAAATGATGTTTTTATTTTAAAGACATAGTAAAAACATGTAAATTCTAATGTCCGCCTAAAAAAAACCATTACTTATAGTAAAAACCACCCTTGATTGATGGGTTAGTAGACTAAAAGCTTTAGGAATCCAAACTATAACATATAATAAGTACCCTGTATCAAGATTGATGCAAAACAAGTTAAATTTGACCTTTTTAGAGAGATTTAGACAAATAAAGTCCAGGCGGACTCACCTC
The DNA here is from genome assembly GCA_028583405.1 of Pogonophryne albipinna. Classification (NCBI taxonomy): domain Eukaryota; kingdom Metazoa; phylum Chordata; class Actinopteri; order Perciformes; family Artedidraconidae; genus Pogonophryne; species Pogonophryne albipinna. The sequence goes on from JAPTMU010000266.1 coordinate 83,008, forward strand.
TGGGTAATTTGGGAACCATCAGTTCCATTTGAACTTTTTCACTGTAAAAATCATTTTATTACTTTGAATTTTTACTATAGGTATTCATTCCATCCAAATACAACCGTTGTGAATTTTTTTTATTTTTTCAAAAAAAACACACAATGAATTAGCCCCGAGCAAAAAATGCTAACCTATTACTGCACCGAAAATCACTCCAAGCTCCCTTATTACTTATCCTAGCTGCACATCCAACACATCGTTTATGATCGTAAAAGACACAGAATCTAATGGTGCCCACATCAACACTGAAAGATACAAACTTGCGACGTTATCAACAAAAACGTACATCAAAACAAGTGGCGCTAGGTACTAGCATGCGCTAGGCTAATGGCTTACCTTCCTCTTTGTCTGGTCTAAACTGGTCTTCAATGGCATTAAAACGATAAAAACGATGATGTAGTTAATCCATAGGTTAATATCCAATGTGGCTGTGTCCCCTTTGAAATGTTCTGATAATCTATAAGCAATAAAACTGCAAGTCCGTTATCTGCTGTCCCCTCTGTGCTCCGTGCGTTCTGGGCCCTGCTGTAATGCCTGCTGTTTCGTAGTAAACAATAAATGAAGTCGGCTGCGTAATGTACTTAAACTGGCTGGCATTCTTTATACTTTACGCAGGACCATATCTCTGGAACCCATTGGTCGATTCGTGTGATTTACACCTTTTTCTTAACCATCAGAACCAATAGAATCGATGGGCAGTTCCCAAATCAACGTAAACATTACCATAGCGGACGTAATAGAGAAGCGAACAAAGCATATCTGAAAGTGCACGCCTGGACGGCAACATTTTATACCCAGTATATTGCCATAAATATGATGAAGGATTATCAGTCAAAATTTCTACGTGACACAAAGACATTGGATTAACCTTGAGCGGCGTTTTTATTCCGGTGAACACAACTTTTGATCACAAATCAAAAAAGGTAAGACGAAATTATTGTAATATTTTTTAAACCGGATGTTGTTTACTGTTCTCTTTTCTGGCTGATAGCTCCGCAATTCGGGGGCGTACAGTGATGATATTATATGTCTGGAATCTGTGGAGTCTCAGCTTTAAATCGTATATCTTGTTTGTGCAGTTACGATAAGTAATAAGGGCATTTCTACCGTGAGTGCTGTGCAAAATCCGTTAGCATTAGTTAGCATTTTTTCGCTCCATGCTAATTCAAAGGCTTGGTATTACTCTTGTGTTTCTTTTAGCTAAAAATGGTTCACATTGTCAGTTAGCGGAGTTTCTTAGCATTAAAAGGGTATGGAACATTAATAGTTTCATAAATGTTAAGAAGCCCTGAGACATTTTATTCATTTGTTTTGTGTAACTGTCTGAGCATTTTGTTTATTTTCTCCTCTCCCCTGTCAATTGCTCACCACCAGTAGACAGAGATGTTAGAATTATTCAGATGCTTTACTTGAGTAAACGTACAAATACTTCATTACAAATCAAAGTCCTGCATACAAAATCTTACGTAAAAGTATTATCAGCAGATTGTACTTAAAATATACAAAGTCAAAGTACATATATTTCCTTTATGTGTGTTTATGATTAAATGTATGTATGTATGTGACATTTCTAGATATATTGTTTCATTAAGAAGCATTTTACTGATTTAAATAATTTGACTGTTTTGTGACTTAAAGAGTCCACTAGTTTACTTTTTAGAGATATATTTTGTTAAAAGTATCTAAAGCTGTTAATAAATGTAGTGGAATAAAATTACACTATTAGAACTATAAAGTAGCATTACATGGAAATATTCAAGTTAAGTACAAGTACCTTCAAATTGTACTTCAGTAGAAACGGCTTCAACAACTTGACAACACATGCGCAGAATAAAAAAAACTTCACCAACTTGATGAAACATGTTTACTAAAAGCGCTGCATAAACAAAAAGTTGCAAATTAAAAAAACGGAAAAGGGGAAACTAAAAAGTGATGCACACAGCTGAGGACGGAGCACTTGTTGACGTTCTGGGATTTTAACATTGGCCAATTTTCACTGTTGGCAGAGTTAGTCTGATTCATAACTTTAAATGTTCTGTCCGTATATTTGAAATGACTCGATTGGCTATGTAAGCTAGCTAGCTTACAGCAGATCTGTAATAGCATACTATTCGAAGGAGTCATGACGAGTTAGACTTTCAGGAATCAATCCTTCACGTTGTCACATCAAACATGTTTCTTTGATCTAACTGTTGAAGCCTTAAAGGTCACCTATTATGCAAAATTCACTTCTTTACGTCTTTTATACATAAATATGTGTCCCCGGTGTGTAAGGAGACTAAAACCCTCTCTCTTTTCCTCCTTACCCACATCTCTAAAAACGGGGGTACAACGGAGCTGATCCAGATTTGCTCAGAACTTGACGTCATTACTAAAATATGGGCTGGCTTTACATTGAACTCCTGACAACGTTGCGCCCACGTCTCAGCCTATCGTTCCCATATACAGTCCGCTAGCAGCCAGCAGGATGTCTACGAGAGGGACTTGGAGTAAAGTTTTTATGTATAAATAATACATAATGGCACAGTTCTATCGGTAAACACTGAATAAAGAACATGTCCAGCTATGTGCTGTATCAGAAACAATGCACAACGTCTTTTGGAAGTAATATGGTCTGTGTTTAGCAACCATCGCTAACACACAGAGCTAACCTGTACTGAAGAAAATATGTGTAAAGAAGCAGGATATTAAAGGTACTGTCCTTGTGGTAAACCCGCAAGAGAGAACGCGTTTGAGCTAGTGATGTGTCGGTCGCGAACGAGCCGATTCTTTTGAACGACTATTTGGTACGAACGAGGGGAACCGAGTCCTACTTGGTGAGAGCCGTTCTTGTTATCGTTCAATCATTGATCCGCACTCACTGCCTGCCAAAATCCACTCGCCTTTTAAAAAGCTTGATTTTGTCCCCCAAACGTATTCATCATCATCATCATCATCATCATCATCATCATCATCATCATCATCTTTATTTAAAGAGACTCTTGGTCCATTATTACAAGACATACAACACTCAAATATAAATTAAAAAAGGCAGTTATAACAATGTTTCCACAGAGGTGACTGGTATCGTACAGCACTGAAACACGGATTTGAAAGCAGCATAATGACAGAGTTATGAGAAACATTCAATCGATGAATTTGTACATCAGATTTCTCAAAAGAGCATGGAACGTGTTGACTTGTGCATTACAGAACATTTCACTTGACCAATTCAGTCCGAGTACAAAACAACATTTGGAGAAATCAGACTAGTCATTAAGGCTGCAAAACATAAAGTGTATATATTTAATGTGAGCAGATTACAATATTCTTATTTAGAATCCAACTGAGTTTATTTCTTTTCAAACATCATAATAAAATTGTCCTAAAGCTTTTGTTAATATTTAACTTGCTAATGAATATGTATTTTTATCTTAAAGGAAAAAAATCTTTTGCAACAACTACAGGGATTTTGGAGCAAAAACGTCCAGATAATTCAATTTGTATCTTGACACTCTCGGATCATACTTACGATAAGTGGAGACTGAGCAGGTCTGCAGGAGCAGCAGCAGAAGGACAACACAGAGCTTCATCTTTCTGGTAGAGCGAGAGGATATCGTTAACAGAATATCATTTAAAAAATGTGCATATTTTACATTTGTCTTACTGTTAGAAAGGCAGGATCAGTGATTGTAACGGTAAAGTTCAATAACTTAGAGTTCAACATTAAGACAAGATCGATCTTTATTTATCCAAAGGGATTTTGTTGCGCTTCAGTTGCAGTACAAAGTAGGACAAATGCAAATGAGGATCCTTACACTGCAGAGGGTTACTATTTACACGCTATGTTACATGTTTTATAATCCATGCTCAGGCTTTGAGACAAAGACAAAATAAAAAGTGTTACCTGGAGACCCCGACAGTCTGTTGGTTCAATAGTTCAGAAAGAAAAGTCTCCAAGCCCCAAACAAAGAGATTATTTTACTCTTTATGCATCCTGGTCAAACCGTATCCAACCAATCATCAGAAATCAGATCATATTCAACACCAACCAATCTTATTGGGTTTACTCCCATGCACATGTATTTCAGTTCCCTTTTCTTGTGGATTTGATTACAGGAGTCATTCAAGTTAATGCCAGGAAGTATGCTAAAGATCACTCAATACACACCAATGTATTACCAATAATATCAGTTTAATATTATGTAAAGTAACTTTGATAATAATGAATTAAAAAACACATGTAGTGGTGGAATGTAGGTTATTACATTTAAGTACAATTTAAAGATACTATTATTAGTATTCCCAATATAATCTGCTTTATACTTCTACTGCATTACACCGGCAGGAAGGGAAAATAGTGTCCTAATACTTTAAAACTAAAACTAACTTTAATAGATATTTTAAAACAGGGAATACAATCATTTTATAAACATTGTATTTGTTATATTATCCAACAGTGTACGAAATAATTTGCTCATCATATAGTATTCAAATATTGCTTAAGCATCAATGCATCAGTAATAATAGAGGTGGGAATCACCAGGCTCCCCACGATACGATAGTATTGCGATTCTACGAAATGCTAAGTATTGCGATACGATATATTGCGATATTGCAAATCACATGGGTCATATCCATGTCTGTTTTCCCTTCCTGGTTAAAAAATGTATTTTCAATATGAATAGTTTATGTAAATAACACAATTTGTGTTTTGAGATGGCATCGTTTTTGTTACTTTCATTGCAATTGTATACATGTCTTAACGTAACTTCCTGTTTTATATACGATCATCTTTCGGAGGGATATGCTACAGTTTCTATAAATGAAACCAGAGGAGACTGTGAAGTCCACCGTAGAAGGACCACTTTTGGACAAAATGTACTCTCCATTAAAGGCAGCTCGCTCTGGAATAGCCTGCCAACTGAGATATGGGATTGTCCCACTCTCAATAGTTTTAAAGGTCAATTCATAGAATGGTTAAGAAACAAACAGACGTGCAATCACCGCTAAATGCACTTTAACATAGGGGTATCTCCTCCTGCACTTTATATGTCGTAGCTGCTACATTGTACTGCCATGTGGTAAATGCTTGTATGCTGCTCATGCTCTTTCTGCATATCATGTATTTATTTTTAATAACATATGTATGTTGTATGTCAGGGACTACGGATGGAAATTAGCTCAAAGCTAAAATCAGGCATATTTACATTTGAAGCATTATTTGTTTAAAGTGTTCATGAATGTGCATTGTCCCTGTTCAAATAAACGATTAAATGAAATGAAATGAAAGAAAAAAAAATTGTTATCGATACTTGCCATCCGTGTATCGATACAATATCTTCACGCAAAGTATCGCAATACTATGCTGTATAGATTATTTCCCCCACCCCTAGTAATAATATTCCAGAAAGTAATATACTCTAATTGTAGCAGCTAAATTATAAAGAAATAAAACAGAAAATGAACTCCAAACTAAAACTGCCACTGAAGAACCGGCTAGCAAATCTTACGCAGGGAAAAAGATCTGTCCAGACGGGAATGCCGTTTTCGGAATTTTATGCCAAGAATCCAATATCATGCAGTACAATATTGGATTTTCCAATCTTGCCCCTTTTGCTTTTTAAGGGACATTTACATTTAGCAAAAACATTAAGAAAATAAATGTTAAACAATTAAATAAATTAACTGAATTGAATTGCTCCAACAATCATTTATAATCCATACTCTCAAAGGTGCTACTCAAACATTGACTTACTTGATGTGCATTTTACTGATAATGCTTTTGTAAATAAATGTGGGTAAATGTTTGAATGCAAGGCTTTCATTTATTATAGAGCATTTTAAATGTTTACATAAATAAAACATACTTCTTAGATCACTGCTTAATAATGGTGTTACTGGACGACTTTTGATTCAATTGGACCACAACACTAATTTGCACACACTTGTAAACTGTGTATAATACAGAGTTATAGCTAACTAAATGCATCAACCATTAAATGTGTTTGACCAAAATGTGTGAACAATAGCATAAAACAGCATCAGCATAACTCTGGTAAAAAACATTGCAGTGAATGACCTCTGATTATATATCTCTGCACATGGAAAGTTGAAAACATACAAAAAATTATATGTGCACAATCAACTTCTCTGTTCTTGTGTGTTTCAACATTTTGAATACTCTACTTCTCTGTTTTTCTCTCTGAAGAAACACAATCCAACCCTGCAGCTTACTGGTTTCACCAACTCAGATTTCATTTCCTTCTCAAATTCCTTTTCGGGTGTCTGACAATTAAGACGCTGCACAAATTCTTCAGACTGACACTATTGCATTTGCAATGTTATTGTTTTCTTCGCTGTACAAGTTGCACGCAAACACATTGGCATCATACCTGAGTGACAATAAGTTCTAAACAAGTTATTGAATGTAGCATTTCCTGCTTCCTTGAGGCTCCAAAATCACTTGCATCAGACCTGAGGGCCAAGAGGTTAGGAACAAGTTGCCGTGTGAATCAAATGCTGCTGCTTCTTCTTGGCTTCCTTGATGCTCTCAAATGGAATATCTCAAAAACATATCCAGAATCTTCAGGAAGCTGGAACCAAATATAAATGACCAACAAGGTCAAGATGCTCTATGACCAACCCTATGAGTCTAGTTCAGGGTTTCCATTAGTCCCATTTCTTCAGTCATAAAAATGATAAACGCATAACAAGTCACAGAAGAATTATGTAAATGTTCTGGAGAATGAAAAGTGTACTTTCCCCTTAATGTGAATACTTATTATTCAACATTCTAAAGCAGTAGCTTAACATTGAGCAGATGGGACTGAAAACTGAGAATTTTCCTTGGGACAATATTGGGCCTCTGCTCTGACTTGTTTAAGTATGAAATGTTGTTTTCATTTGGTTTCAATTGTCCAGAATATGTTTGCCGGCAAGCTCTAAGTGCAAAAAGAGTACAAGTTGATATCAAATATCCATAAGACAGCAAGTAACCAGTTAACAATCGTATTAGCGTTAAAATAGAAACAAGAGCTAAAACAATGCATAAGTTCTATTTTAAATGTTTACCTTATTTCTGTTGTGTTATATTTTCCAAACTCACTGTTTTATTCAACAGTTGGTCAATTATATTCAAACCATAGAAACCTTAGAAAGTAATCCACACACATGTACTAAATAGTTTGGATGGTTTGATGCTTATCTGATACCTCAGATCCTCACTGACTTACCTTCTGGACAATCGTGTCTCCCATACTGTTCCAGATAATACATTTATTTGGACCAATATTTACTTTTTTCAGTTCCGCCTACAGCCAGTTATGGCCTTCCACGTCCATGAGAGTTCACAGATCTGGAGTTAGGCAATGTTTCTGGGTGGATGCCCTGGCTGAATCAATTGCAGATTGTATTTCCTTCTCAAATTCCTTTTTGGGTGTGTGACAATTAAGATGCTGGACAAATTCTTCAGACTGACGCTATTGCAATGTTATTGTTATCTTAGCTGCACAAGTTGTACCCAAAAACATTGGCATCACCTCTGAGGGACAATAGGTTCGAAACAAGTTATTGTCTGTAGCAAATCCTGCTGCTTCCTCGATGCTCTCAAGTGGAACATCACAAAACATATCCAGAGTCTTCATGAAGCTGGAACCAAAATAAATGACCAACAAGGTCAAGATGCTCTATGACCAACCCTAGAGTCTAGTTCAGGGTTTCCATTCGTATATGTTATTCATGAAGCAGATTCTGTTGGACGTTGTGGTTCCTCAGTGTTGCATTTATTATCAGTACATAGCTCTCTTAATACATTTATAGAATCATAATAACTGCTTTCTTTTTAGTTCCTTCTCCAGCCAGTTAAGGCCTTCCACGCCCACAGTATGACTTTACGAAAAGGATTTTAGGTAACTCATCTGTGTAGATGCCGAAGCTGTATCAGTTTCAAAAAATAAATCTCGCCAGATTCCTTTCCGTCTATGTGAGAAGGAAGAGTCTGCACACAATTCTTTAGACTTAAACTATTGCAAACAACATTGTTATCAGAGATGCACAACCTGCGCCCAAAAACCTTGAAATCATACTTGACAGGCAGGGTTTCCGTTAGCCGGTATTTACCGGTTTTTAGCTGGTCAAATTGAATAAAAACCGGTAAATTCAAAATCTGCCGGTCAAAATGTCCGATGCTCCGATCGATTGGCCGCCGATCATTATCGACCGATATTCACTCTTAATAGTTTGATCTGTGCTCTCTAAAGGCCGATCAGGAGAGCTGGATCTGATCGATATGGACATAAACGCGAGTGAAGTGTAACCGGACGCGAGAGAGAGATCAGATCAGCTGCTGAGTCTGACCTGAAGCCCCGCCCACTGTTTAGCGCGTTGCATGAGAAACTGACAGGCTGTCAGGAGAGAGAGGGAGAGAGGAAAAGAGAGGATCCGTTTCTCCCGTGTTATTATTCAAAGTTAATGTAAACTTTTGAATAATGTACGTTATCTACTACAAGTAGTTTCTTTGAATGTAATAATGATGTTGTTTGTTGTTTGTGGAATCATTTATTGAAAAATGAATCTGAATTTTTCGATCTGTTACGATTATAAACTGAAGCAATATAAAAATGACTCCCATTAACTGAGTTTTAAACATCAGCATATCCGGTCCTAGTCCGGTAATTACCTGCTAACGGAAACTCTGCTACACAATTCTTATTATTATTATTGAAACATGACCGGTAAGTTTCAAATGTGTCCGGTAAAATAAATTCTGTTCGGACATTTGACCGGCGAGAAAAAATCCTAGCGGAAACCCTGTTGACAGGTTATGGACAAGTTTCCGTGTGTAGCAAACAATGCTGCCATTCTCCTGGACTTCCTTCAATGGGTTGTAATATCCCAACACAATGAATTGGACATTTGAATACATAACGTTTTCATGGAGTTTGACCCGAAAGATCGTAGAGACCCTCTTAGTTACTTTAAAGTGACGGAGGATCATCCTCAGTTCAGCATAAGTGTTTATAGTTTTAATTCGATTTCGAGACAGTTTGGCCTAGCCCTATTGTTTGAAGCAGAATTGTATTTACTGTATGTTTCTAAATGGCAGTCTATATATTTTATCGACAATAACGAAGCTAGCACCAGATGAAATAAACATTTTCCAACATCAGTAGAAGTTGCTGATCCTGGATTCTTATTGTCAGGGTCTGCTTCTCGCCTTACGTGCTGTACCTCAGTACTTTCCCACTGACCCCGCCTCCACCTCACCCGACTAGACAGCCACACCCACAGCGTCAGCTCACCTGGGCTCCTTGCTGCTTTTCATCTCCAATCAGCTAGTATATAAGCCTCTCCTGCACACTCACTCATTGCCAGATTGTTCTTTGAACTCAGGCAAGACTCTCCAGCACGATTTCCTTTTGCCAACCCAGCCTGCCTCTGACCTGTCTGTCTCGTCTGAGTCCCAGGAAAGCCGCCAGCCTTCTATCACTCACCTTGAGATCATCTTTCATCCCTCAACTACTCAGTGTGAGTATATATATATCTATATATACAAGCTTCAACAAACTTGCTAAGCATGGTTTGGCAAAATGCATTGCAATGCCATTTTTTGTTCATTGTTGTTTTAACGAGTTAGGAGGCGTACACATGTGCATTTCTTGTGCACACATTTCAGTTGTATTCAATGCAGCCTCTCAAAATAAGTGGTGGACGACGCCGACGCGTGTCAAATGACTTTTTACACTATTATTGGCGCCCCAATTTAAACGCAGCAGCGGGCACCGCTTGTCACCAGCCGGAAGATGTCTTAAGTAAAAACAGTTGTGCAGTAAATATGGAAGAGAAGTTCATTATTATTGTAGTATGTTTAGGACAGATTTTATGCAGTAATTATGACACTGTATATTTATTGAGTGTAATTAACAATTTTGTCTTTCTCAACCAGAACAATGACGCACAGTTCAGTTCTGCCCCTGCTGCTCCTGCTGGGAACATGCTCAGTTTACACCTACCGTAAGTGGGATTACGCTCATTATAAAAACAATTATTTAGTTTTTTCACTTTGATGTTTGAGCTTCACTTTGGTTTGGTGATTTGTAATCATCTTCAAATAATTGTTCAACTATCTGCTTCACAGAAAATGTGGCCTTGCGTGGAAAAGCAAGCCAGTCAGGGAGTAATCCAGACTATTATGGAGATGCAAACAAAGCTATTGATGGAAACCGTGATTCTATCTATCATCATGGTTCATGCAGCGGTACTCCTTTGATGACCAACCCCTGGTGGAGAGTGGACCTGCTGGAGTCCTACATCGTCACCTCCATCATCATCACCAACAGAGGAGACTGCTGTGCAGAAAGGCTCAACGGAGCAGAGGTTCACATCGGCGACTCTTTAAAAGACAATGGTGCTGCAAACCCAGTGTGAGTGATCATACAGATTTTTTGATTACAGGGTTCACCCCAGGAATTAATTTAGCAGACCCAAGCCACCCAGGTCATTTCATGATCCATTAGGTGACTGAATCATGGCTGCACTCAGTGCACATGTAGCATTTGGGGTGTGAAACACTGCCTTTACTGTTCTTCTGGCAGGTTAAATGTGGGTATAATGTCTTACTTTATGTTGCTTTCCACCTGTTTAGTATTGCACCTATACAACGTAATGAACTGCCTCCTCTCTCTCTTTAGGGCTGGTGTGATTTCTCACATCCCTGCAGGTGGTTCTTACATAATGACTTTTACCGAACCTGTGGAGGGACTTTATGTGACTGTGGTTCTACCTGGTTCAAAAATTAACCTAACGCTCTGCGAGGTGGAAGTCTACGGTTACCGTGCTCCAACAGGTGAGAATTGAAATCATGGCGCGGTGGTGCATTTGTCTAATTCTTTTGATACAGCGGCAGTCACACCAATCATCTTAAATTATTTATTGGCTTGGTAAATTCTCTAAAGAAACAGTTTCTCAAATGTTATGATTCGTCATCCCATTGTTGACACTGATATACAAAATTAACTTCAGCTAGCTGCTGTTGCACTTTCTCCAACAAAAATAAATCAATGCATCTGTACAACTTTCCTTGACCTCCATTTTCTAATGCATATGTTACCACTGGAGAGTGTACTTTCCTGTTTGTGCATTAAGTGTTATGATAATGCACACGTTTTCAGGTTTTTTTTCTAAAGAGAGCAAGAACCACTACTTATCAATGCTGATACATGCAAATGTGTTCTGTTCACAGGAGCAAACTTGGCACTCCAGGGAAAAGCTTCACAGTCATCAGTGCAGTATTTCCAAGGCTTAGCTTACAATGCCATTGATGGAAATCGTGCAAGTAAATGGGGCCAGGATTCTTGTATCCACACAAAAAATGATCTTAACCCCTGGTGGCGTCTGGACCTGGTTGAAACCCACAAAATATTTTCTGTTAAAGTTACCAACACTCTAGATAATGGGCCAACACGACTTAATGGAGCTGAGATCAGAATTGGAGATTCTCTGGAAAACAATGGCAACAGCAACCCCAGGTACTTTACAGACCTTTAATTGTGTTACTACTGTAGCTTAAAGTTTGCGATTGAATATTTGTCATTAGTTTTGTTTGGAACCACACTTGTATGCTCTATAAATATAATATAATAATATAATGGACGGTCGCTACGTCAACATCTTCATTCCTGGGAGAAATATGTACCTGGTTTTCTGTGAGGTGGAGGTGTACGGCTCCAGGCTGGATTAGGTCTGAGGAGAAAGATTTTCAACATCTGATAATCTTATTGATACTTTAATTACAATCATAGCTTAATCTTCTTTTGCTAGCTGCATATTGATGGGACTTGTACCTTGTTTAACCAGAGACTCTCCAACAAAAAAGTAATCTGACTTGAATAATGAATATTAACGGATTAATGTTTCCACTCTATTTTTCTTGTGTTAAACTGTCACATTTATAATTAATAAAATGTGGAAAGCGACCAATTTGGCCTGCAATAGGACATATATTAATATAATAAATGAAATACATTATAGTCAATCGGTTTAAATGAATCATGTAAAAAAAGTTTTGACAGAAATCCATGAACTGATCAGACCTTCTCTGGTTTTATCTTCTGCTTTTGATGATGTCACACCTAATTTTTTCAATGCCTTTTTCATCATCAATATTATAATCCAGATGCAAATGATGAAGTCAAACTGTGATTTTATACCTTGTATGATCAGCATAGTAGCAAAAATATAACTTAACGTTACAATTGTATCTCTTATTATCTGACCAGGTAGTATAAATGTATGTTTTGGGGAATTGCATGTTAACATTGTTGAAATGTACGTTCAACTAATGTCATAACGTAACCTCAACATATATGTACACTCCTTATTTACTTACATGTTGCAAGAATAAAACGTTCCATTTACTGGACTATGTGTCTGTGTGAGTTTCAAGCACTCTTAAACCTTAGTAGGTGATAATAATAATGTTAACATTTAACACATTATTATAACTGTCCAATGAGGAATGAATGAATACAGGTTAAAGAAAAACGTTTGTTTTATCCTTTCAATTTATTTCAGCCAAAATGACATCATATAATACAAGTTGTACATATGTAAATTGTATTTTCTTCAACTATCCAAAGTCCAGGTGACTGTTGAGAACTATTCTTAATATCTAAATGCAGGCAATGACCGTACTAAAGCTCAGTTTTATAGATCTTGAACTTATTCAAAAACAATTCAGCAATAGCTTTACAAAACACAGTATAATCAGTACAAATACAAAAGTAGAACGTTTATACATATACATTCACAACATAATGCATTTGCATATTACCCATACCAGTACTAGAAGCATTGGGAAGCTTTATAGCGCATTGGGGGTCAGCATGGGGGTCCGGTGGCTTTCTTGTGGGCACCGGTCGCCTGTTAAAGTACCAGAACACTCCGTACTAGGTCCTTTGAAAGACTTGAACTGGAAGTGTCTAGATTGAGCTATTGTCGGTGTAAGCCCTGTAATTGGCAAGAAAAATAGTTTTATCTTTGGTAATTGGATGTTTTCATTGGAATAATTTTGATATTCTTTTTTACCTTCTTAAGTCTGTTGCCTCCGAAGAGCCAGATACACTTAGTTAACAGTTTTTTTTGGCACACTGTATCTAAAATGCAGCTTAGTACAACAGCCCTGCAGTACATCTTACCTTCACCAAAGTTATAATGTTGAGTGTTTGGCTGAAACTGAGATTTAACTGTATTCACCTAATCCAGTCTGGAGCCGTACACCTCCACTTCACTCAGGGCTATGTAATCGCTTCTCCCAGGAATGACGATGTTAACGTAGCGACCGTCCATCCCGTTACACTGAAAGCTTTCAGTGAAACCTGGAGGAATTATTGAGATCACAGCACACCTTGAAGAAGAAGAACATACTTTAACACATAAAAAATCAGTTAAATAAATAGACTCTATAGAAAGATCTTTTATTTTTCTATTGTGAGAAATGTAAGATACTGCTATGTTATGCCATGTTCTTTGATTATTATTTTGTATTGCGCATAATTAGTTTCAAACAACTCTCTATAAATGTACAAATGTTTAGTTAATGGACATTAAAGTACCTGGGATTGCTGTTGCCGTTGTTCTCAAGAGTATCTCCTATTCGAATCTCAGCTCCAACAAGTTGTAAGTTAACATCTATGAAGTTGGTTACCGTATGTTAACAGAAAATATTTTGTGAGTTTTGCCCAGGTTCAGACGCCACCAAGGGTTCAAATCGGATGCGGTGTGAGCACAAGTGCTCAAGGGGGTGTTGCGATTCCCATCAATAGCATTGCTTGCAGATGTAATGCCTGTAGAATGCAGCGATGACTGTGTGGCTTTTCCTTGGATTGCCAGGTTCTCTGCTGCACAAAGCACATATTTGAAAATATCAACACTGATAATAGGTTTTGCTTGATGCTTTCTGAAAAACAATGTGGCCCCAATCTGTGTATGTCTTGAAAGTGGATTCCTCAAGTATTTGTAATGTTTTTTATTTAGATCAGCATTGCAAAACTGGAAGGATGAACCATCAGCTACTAGTGTAAATGTATAAATTGTTTTCTTCAACAACAAGAGTCCAGGAGACTGTTGAGAACTGTTATTCTCACAATTAACTAATCTAATTAAAGAGATATTATCTTTATTACTGTAGTGACAGGAAGTGCCTGAAGTTTTTCAAATGAAAGCAGTTTTATACAAAAAGAGGCAGAGGCATCAACTCGAAAATCAAACCATGTGACACTTCATCCAAATATATTAAACTCTCACCAGTTGGGGCATGGTACCCGTAGACTTCCATTTCGCAGAGTGTAAGGATCCTTTTTAAACCCGGTAGAACCACAGTCACAAAACGTCCCTCCACAAGTCCGATAAAAGTGATTTTTAAAGACCTGCCAACTGGGATGTGAGGAATTACAGCAGCCCTAAAGAAGAGAAAGAAGAAGCATCGGAGAACATTATTTTAAAACTCCAGTACTTTAAAAGTATAAACGTATAAAAGAATAAATTACACATAACCTGCCAGAAGAAGGCAGTATTTCAAACATCAAACGTCACATGTTAATTTATACATCTTTGGTGATTATATAGTCCTCTACGATATAGACTATGAAGTCTTTAAGATCACTCACACTGGGTTTGCGGCACCATGTCTTGCAAAGAGTTGCCGATGTGAACCTCTGCCCCGTTGAGCCTTTCAGCACAGCAGTCTCCTCTGTTGGTGATGATGATGGAGGTGACGATGTAGGACTCCAGCTGGTCCACTCTCCACCAGGGGTTGGTCTGCTCAACAGTGTGGGTGCATGATCCAGCAAAGTAGTTAGACTCACGGTTTCCATCAATAGCATTGTAGGCAGCCCCATAGGTGTTCTCATGACGGTCTGACTGGGTGGCTTTTCCACGCAAGGCAACATTTTCTGTGAATGAGATAGTTGAAATACACATTAAATGTGTATTTGGAAATGCTAGTAAATTAGAAAACCACTTAACCCTTCTCATCTATAGAATTACAGACCAGTTTCTCTTCTTCCATGTCTTTCTATAACACTTACAGGGTAACTTATTTGTCTCTACCTTACTATGGGGTCCTCATGGTTCGGTTCTGGGTCCCCTGGTCTTTCATGCTTACAAAGTCCTACTATTTACTTACAAGGCTTTTTCTACCACAGCTATGCAGATGACAGTGAACTAATTATTTGTTTTATTACACTTGCTCACACAGTGCCTCAAACCCATGTTCAGGTCCTCTGCCCCTAAAGGCCCTGTCACACTGTCCCGAAATTGACTCCCGATGGACACACGATAAAGGAAATGTTCAAATTCGGCTGTGATCGTAGCAACATCGGGCCATTCGTGAGGGCATCTTAAGCCATCGTATGACCGCCGGTGGAGTTTCTCAGGCTTCGGCAGCAACTTCGGGAGCGGTGGCCACATCTTTGGCATCACAAAGCATTGCCGAAGGACCTTGTGAAGGATCATTTTCGTGTTGACTTTGTGTGTCCATTTTGCCCTTCGTAAGGCATTCGTGAGGGCATCTTAAGCCATCGTATGACCGCCGGTGGAATTTATCAGGCTCCGGCAGCAACTTCGGGAGCAGTCGCAAAATCTTTGACATGACAAAGATGTTGCCGAAGGACCTTGCGAAGGTTCATTTCGTGTTGACTTTGTGTGTCTATTTTGCCCTTCGAAAGGCCATCGTGAGGGCATCGTGTACCCATCGCATGACATAGTTTGTGTCATGGTAACGTGGACATATAAAGGCTAACTCCCAAAGCTTCAATCACAATTCATCACAATTCAGTTCCTGCAGAATGGCATACTGTGATGAGACAACAAGGAAAAAGAAGGCAGCAGCATTGCTTCTTTTGATGCACCTCAGAGAACATGATGAGCAACTCTTACAGGTAAAAATTGTCTTATTTCACGTTGTCATTTCTTGCTTTTTGTGACCTGCTCAATCGAAATCAGTAGCAGTGATGACACCTGTATTAAACAGGTGAAACAGGAGCATGAGGACACGGTGCACGATGTTTGCTTGCAGGTCGCTTCTCTGGTTGTTTTATTGCACAACAAAATCATGTAAACAACCCAATTTGTGTTCTGTGAAACTGAAAAGGATATTACATTGTTTTTGTTACTTTCGTTGCAGTTGTATCATACAACTGCAACTGCGCCATGATTTCAATTTTGGGTGGGCCAATGTAACTTCGGCTGGGCCTGTTCTAATAGCCTATTTCTCGTTAACAAAAATAATATAAAAAGAAATACCTGCATATCATTGTAGGCAACTCTGGAATGCATATTTCTTATAGTAAAGACACTTTTTCTAAACCCTTCTCATTTAAACATTTTCACTTATAAGAAGCTTAAATAGGCTATTATTTAAATGATTAAACGGCACGCCGCAATGAGTGAAATTAAATGTTAAACTACTGCATGTTATTTTGTTTTGGTTCACAATACATTGATACATTTAGAAACAAAGAGCATACAACGGCAGAAATACGGAATAATGAGCGAGCACCTGATGTGTGTCTGTGTGGTTAGACTGCAGCCTGCTGTCCTTTTTAGCGGATCTAGCGTAGTGAGCGGCCGTGAGTAAATGGCACTGGTTCTCTGACGCGGGACTTTTCAGAGACTACAGATTTATCATTAGGCTACTTCCTTATGATACTGCAGAGCTTTCATGAGCTGAAGGTACGTTTCATACTAAAGCAGCTGGGCAGCAGATAGCCTACTGTTGCTTCACACTCATAAGCTTTGCTGATTTGGGCTGGAGAATGCCTGCCACGTCAGGGTGCGCTCTGGTTGCAAATGGCACGACATTTTAGCTCTACGTTTCTTAATCATTTGTCTAGATATTTAGTCTCAATATGACATGAGGAATCTCTTGCTTTGCACACGTGAGAAGAATTATGTCCGGTAAAACTTTACGTGTTCCCGATTTTTCTCAATGATCTCTCCCTGTCGGCCCTCTGGGTAGAGTAGCTGATGGAGGATGGTTCCATGGACAAGACTTCTCGCACTGTCTGTAGTTTGTATTTCTCTCCATATATAGGCCTATTGCATGAGCTGCGCTGCATTTGTGTTTACTAGAGATGGGCGAGTCATGATTCATCCGGATCATTAACCCGGATCCTAGTAATGAGCCGGTCGTGACGAGTCTCCCTCTCGATTAACCCGAGTCCTTTGAGTCCTACACCTGATGTGACGTAAAAATTAAAACTATAAATTGCGTCACTCTTTACTCTCTTTATAACGTGTAAAATCACATTACAACGTTGTTGTATCCAGAGATCCAGCAGACTCGTCGCCATGCACGAATCAACAGCAGATTCAGCCCCTCCTCCGGCTCCCGCGAGAGTCCCGTGAGCCGTGAGTGAGCCGTGAGTCCGCAAATCTCTGAGTCTGCTGCGACTCGTCGAGGGAGCCGTGGGACTCGCGGGAGCCGTTGGACTCGCGGGAGCCGTGAGTGAGCCGTGAGCCGTGAGTGAGCCGTGAGTCCGCAAATCTCTGAGTCTGCCTGCGACTCGTCGAGGGAGCCGTGGGACTCGCGGGAGCCGTGGGACTCGCGGGAGCCGTGAGTGAGCCGTGAGCCGTGAGTGAGCCGTGAGTCCGCAAATCTCTGAGTCTGCCTGCGACTCGTCGAGGGAGCCGTGGGACTCGCGGGAGCCGTGGGACTCGCGGGAGCCGTGGGACTCGGAGGAGGGGCTGAGTCTGCTGTAGATTCGTGCATAGGGACGAGTCTGCTGGATCTCTGGATCTGCTGCCTGCTATATGTTACGGCTCTGAGTCCTCGTAGGCTACTGGTCTCTCTCGATCATTGACCTGGATTCACGGATCCCGCGATTTTTCCGGCTCTAAATTAAGTTTCAGTGTAGACTTCTAACACAATGTTCATGTTGTGCAACAGTCTCCTGTAATAATATCTGCATTTCCAATAAGGATCTTACTTGGAAACTCGTTTATTTTGAACATGGCACACAAAAAGAAACAAATGATAGAAAATTGCAAAACAGTTAGAATATATAAAATGTAATTATACAATTATTATTATTATTATTATTATTATTAAATGAAAACACAATTGTGCAAAATTAGCTTAAGTACAGGAACATATTAAAATAACTATATACATATAATGCAAAACACTTATTTTTTTAAATGCACACACACACACATGTTTTATTAAAGCAAAAGACACTGTGTAGCGGAGGTTAATGTAACGTTAGTTTAATATGCTGGTTAAATGCAACAACTTTTCGGTTTCACCGGTAGGATTTCTACGGTCTTGGTCATGCTGACTCATATGACTCAAATGACTCAAATGACTCGTATGATCCGGATCTCTTCAATGATTGACTCAGAAGACTCCGAGTCCATAAAATGATCCGGATTTGCCATCTCTAGTGTTTACTGAGAGCATAGTCGATATGTTTCCAGTCCCTGTAACCATGGCGACTGAATGTATCTTCGCCGCCGGCCCCGCCTCTCTCACTAAAACGCCGGCACATTTTACAAAACACACTGTCCTTGCTAATGCTATACTCCAAGAATGTGTACTTACTTGTCATACTAGTGGGCAGCGAAGCTCCTTTTCTTTTGTCCAAAAAGTGTTATTTAAAATCAAACAAAAAACCCGAAAAACTATTTTTTTACACAAATATATAGGCCTAGCCTACGTTTATTTTGAAATGAGCCATTGCGACTTCCGACAGATTTCGATAGAGCGGGTCACATTTGCTTTTCTAGCATTCGACAATGTACTCATCTTGTTTTGCTTTTTATTTTGATACTCTCAAAGGTGCTACTCAAACATTGACTTACTTGATGTGCATTTTACTGATAATGCTTTTGTAAATAAATGTGGGTAAATGTTTGAATGCAAGGCTTTCATTTATTATAGAGCATTTTAAATGTTTACATAAATAAAACATACTTCTTAGATCACTGCTTAATAATGGTGTTACTGGACGACTTTTGATTAAATTGGACCACAACACTAATTTGCACACACTTGTAAACTGTGTATAATACAGAGTTATAGCTAACTAAATGCATCAACCATTAAATGTGTTTGACCAAAATGTGTGAACAATAGCATAAAACAGCATCAGCATAACTCTGGTAAAAAACATTGCAGTGAATGACCTCTGATTATATATCTCTGCACATGGAAAGTTGAAAACATACAAAAAATTATATGTGCACAATCAACTTCTCTGTTCTTGTGTGTTTCAACATTTTGAATACTCTACTTCTCTGTTTTTCTCTCTGAAGAAACACAATCCAACCCTGCAGCTTACTGGTTTCACCAACTAAGATTTCATTTCCTTCTCAAATTCCTTTTCGGGTGTCTGACAATTAAGACGCTGCACAAATTCTTCAGACTGACACTATTGCAATGTTATTGTTTTCTTCGCTGTACAAGTTGCACGCAAACACATTGGCATCATACCTGAGTGACAATAAGTTCTAAACAAGTTATTGAATGTAGCATTTCCTGCTTCCTTGAGGCTCCAAAATCACTGGCATCAGACCTGAGGGCCAAGAGGTTAGGAACAAGTTGCCGTCTGAATCAAATGCTGCTGCTTCTTCTTGGCTTCCTCGATGCTCTCAAATGGAATATCTCAAAACATATCCAGAATCTTCAGGAAGCTGGAACCAACAATAAATGACCAACAAGGTCAAGATGCTCTATGACCAACCCTATGAGTCTAGTTCAGGGTTTCCATTAGTCCCATTTCTTCAGTCATAAAAATGATAAACGCATAACAAGTCACAGAAGAATTATGTAAATGTTCTGGAGAATGAAAAGTGTACTTTCCCCTTAATGTGAATACTTATTATTCAACATTCTAAAGCAGTAGCTTAACATTGAGCAGATGGGACTGAAAACTGAGAATTTTCCTTGGGACAATATTGGGCCTCTGCTCTGACTGGTTTAAGTATGAAATGTTGTTTTCATTTGGTTTCAATTGTCCAGAATATGTTTGCCGGCAAGCTCTAAGTGCAAAAAGAGTACAAGTTGATATCAAATATCCATAAGACAGCAAGTAACCAGTTAACAATCGTATTAGCGTTAAAATAGAAACAAGAGCTAAAACAATGCATAAGTTCTATTTTAAATGTTTACCTTATTTCTGTTGTGTTATATTTTCCAAACTCACTGTTTTATTCAACAGTTGGTCAATTATATTCAAACCATAGAAACCTTAGAAAATAATCCACACACATGTACTAAATAGTTTGGATGGTTTGATGCTTATTTGATACCTCAGATCCTCACTGACTTACCTTTTGGACAATCGTGTCTCCCATACTGTTCCAGATAATACATTTATTTGGACCAATATTTACTTTTTTCAGTTCCGCCTACAGCCAGTTATGGCCTTCCACGTCCATGAGAGTTCACAGATCTGGAGTTAGGCAATGTTTCTGGGTGGATGCCCTGGCTGAATCAATTGCAGATTGTATTTCCTTCTCAAATTCCTTTTTGGGTGTGTGACAATTAAGATGCTGGACAAATTCTTCAGACTGACGCTATTGCAATGTTATTGTTATCTTAGCTGCACAAGTTGTACCCAAAAACATTGGCATCACCTCTGAGGGACAATAGGTTCCAAACAAGTTATTGTCTGTAGCAAATCCTGCTGCTTCCTCGATGCTCTCAAGTGGAACATCACAAAACATATCCAGAGTCTTCATGAAGCTGGAACCAAAATAAATGACCAACAAGGTCAAGATGCTCTATGACCAACCCTAGAGTCTAGTTCAGGGTTTCCATTCGTATATGTTATTCATGAAGCAGATTCTGTTGGACGTTGTGGTTCCTCAGTGTTGCATTTATTATCAGTACATAGCTCTCTTAATACATTTATAGAATCATAATAACTGCTTTCTTTTTAGTTCCTTCTACAGCCAGTTAAGGCCTTCCACGCCCACAGTATGACTTTACGAAAAGGATTTTAGGTAACTCATCTGTGTAGATGCCGAAGCTGTATCAGTTTCAAAAAATAAATCTCCCCAGATTCCTTTCCGTCTATGTGAGAAGGAAGAGTCTGCACACAATTCTTTAGACTTAAACTATTGCAAACAACATTGTTATCAGAGATGCACAACCTGCGCCCAAAAACCTTGGCATCATACTTGACAGGTTATGGACAAGTTTCTGACCCCGCCTCCACCTCACCCGACTAGACAGCCACACCCACAGCGTCAGCTCACCTGGGCTCCTTGCTGCTTTTCATCTCCAATCAGCTAGTATATAAGCCTCTCCTGCACACTCACTCATTGCCAGATTGTTCTTTGAACTCAGGCAAGACTCTCCAGCACGATTTCCTTTTGCCAACCCAGCCTGCCTCTGACCTGTCTGTCTCGTCTGAGTCCCAGGAAAGCCGCCAGCCTTCTATCACTCACCTTGAGATCATCTTTCATCCCTCAACTATACAGTGTGAGTATATATATATATATATATATACAAGCTTCAACAAACTTGCTATGCATGGTTTGGCAAAATGCATTGCAATGCCATTTTTTGTTCATTGTTGTTTTAACGAGTTAGGAGGCGTACACATGTGCATTTCTTGTGCACACATTTCAGTTGTATTCAATGCAGCCTCTCAAAATAAGTGGTGGACGACGCCGACGCGTGTCAAATGACTTTTTACACTATTATTGGCGCCCCAATTTAAACGCAGCAGCGGGCACCGCTTGTCACCAGCCGGAAGATGTCTTAAGTAAAAACAGTTGTGCAGTAAATATGGAAGAGAAGTTCATTATTATTGTAGTATGTTTAGGACAGATTTTATGCAGTAATTATGACACTGTATATTTATTGAGTGTAATTAACAATTTTGTCTTTCTCAACCAGAACAATGACGCACAGTTCAGTTCTGCCCCTGCTGCTCCTGCTGGGAACATGCTCAGTTTACACCTACCGTAAGTGGGATTACGCTCATTATAAAAACAATTATTTAGTTTTTTCACTTGGATGTTTGAGCTTCACTTTGGTTTGGTGATTTGTAATCATCTTCAAATAATTGTTCAACTATCTGCTTCACAGAAAATGTGGCCTTGCGTGGAAAAGCAAGCCAGTCAGGGAGTAATCCAGACTATTATGGAGATGCAAACAAAGCTATTGATGGAAACCGTGATTCTATCTATCATCATGGTTCATGCAGCGGTACTCCTTTGATGACCAACCCCTGGTGGAGAGTGGACCTGCTGGAGTCCTACATCGTCACCTCCATCATCATCACCAACAGAGGAGACTGCTGTGCAGAAAGGCTCAACGGAGCAGAGGTTCACATCGGCGACTCTTTAAAAGACAATGGTGCTGCAAACCCAGTGTGAGTGATCATACAGATTTTTTGATTACAGGGTTCACCCCAGGAATTAATTTAGCAGACCCAAGCCACCCAGGTCATTTCATGATCCATTAGGTGACTGAATCATGGCTGCACTCAGTGCACATGTAGCATTTGGGGTGTGAAACACTGCCTTTACTGTTCTTCTGGCAGGTTAAATGTGGGTATAATGTCTTACTTTATGTTGCTTTCCACCTGTTTAGTATTGCACCTATACAACGTAATGAACTGCCTCCTCTCTCTCTTTAGGGCTGGTGTGATTTCTCACATCCCTGCAGGTGGTTCTTACATAATGACTTTTACCGAACCTGTGGAGGGACTTTATATGACTGTGGTTCTACCTGGTTCAAAAATTAACCTAACGCTCTGCGAGGTGGAAGTCTACGGTTACCGTGCTCCAACAGGTGAGAATTGAAATCATGGCGCGGTGGTGCATTTGTCTAATTCTTTTGATACAGCGGCAGTCACACCAATCATCTTAAATTATTTATTGGCTTGGTAAATTCTCTAAAGAAACAGTTTCTCAAATGTTATGATTCGTCATCCCATTGTTGACACTGATATACAAAATTAACTTCAGCTAGCTGCTGTTGCACTTTCTCCAACAAAAATAAATCAATGCATCTGTACAACTTTCCTTGACTTCCATTTTCTAATGCATATGTTACCACTGGAGAGTGTACTTTCCTGTTTGTGCATTAAGTGTTATGATAATGCACACGTTTTCCGGTTTTTTTTCTAAAGAGAGCAAGAACCACTACTTATCAATGCTGATACATGCAAATGTATTCTGTTCACAGGAGCAAACTTGGCACTCCAGGGAAAAGCTTCACAGTCATCAGTGCAGTATTTCCAAGGCTTAGCTTACAATGCCATTGATGGAAATCGTGCAAGTAAATGGGGCCAGGATTCTTGTATCCAAACAAAAAATGATCTTAACCCCTGGTGGCGTCTGGACCTGGTTGAAACCCACAAAATATTTTCTGTTAAAGTTACCAACACTCTAGATAATGGGCCAACACGACTTAATGGAGCTGAGATCAGAATTGGAGATTCTCTGGAAAACAATGGCAACAGCAACCCCAGGTACTTTACAGACCTTTAATTGTGTTACTACTGTAGCTTAAAGTTTGCGATTGAATATTTGTCATTAGTTTTGTTTGGAACCACACTTGTATGCTCTATAAATATAATATAATAATATATAGGTTTGGCAATACTCACAGTAATATCTCTTTAAAATATGTGTTGCCAAAATGTGTTCAAATGATCATTCAAAGACAAACAAATGTCTTCTTCTGCTAGGTGTGCTTTGATCTCAAGCATCCCTGCAGGTTTCACCGAAACCTTTCAGTGTAACGGGATGGACGGTCGCTACGTCAACATCTTCATTCCTGGGAGATATCAGCACCTGACTTTCTGTGAGGTGGAGGTGTACGGCTCCAGGCTGGATTAGGTCTGAGGAGAAAGATTTTCAACATCTGATAATCTTATTGATACTTTAATTACAATCATAGCTTAATCTTCTTTTGCTAGCTGCATATTGATGGGACTTGTACCTTGTTTAACCAGAGACTCTCCAACAAAAAAGTAATCTGACTTGAATAATGAATATTAACGGATTAATGTTTCCACTCTATTTTTCTTGTGTTAAACTGTCACATTTATAATTAATAACATGTGGAAAGCGACCAATTTGGCCTGCAATAGGACATATATTAATATAATAAATGAAATACATTATAGTCAATCGGTTTAAATGAATCATGTAAAAAAAGTTTTGACAGAAATCCATGAACTGATCAGACCTTCTCTGGTTTTATCTTCTGCTTTTGATGATGTCACACCTAATTTTTTCAATGCCTTTTTCATCATCAATATTATAATCCAGATGCAAATGATGAAGTCAAACTGTGATTTTATACCTTGTATGATCAGCATAGTAGCAAAAATATAACTTAACGTTACAATTGTATCTCTTATTATCTGACCAGGTAGTAGAAATGTATGTTTTGGGAATTGCATGTTAACATTGTTGAAATGTACGTTCAACTAATGTCATAACGTAACCTCAACATATATGTACACTCCTTATTTACTTACATGTTGCAAGAATAAAACGTTCCATTTACTGGACTATGTGTCTGTGTGAGTTTCAAGCACTCTTAAACCTTAGTAGGTGATAATAATAATGTTAACATTTAACACATTATTATAACTGTCCAATGAGGAATGAATGAATACAGGTTAAAGAAAAACGTTTGTTTTATCCTTTCAATTTATTTCAGCCAAAATGACATCATATAATACAAGTTGTACATATGTAAATTGTATTTTCTTCAACTATCCAAAGTCCAGGTGACTGTTGAGAACTATTCTTAATATCTAAATGCAGGCAATGACCGTACTAAAGCTCAGTTTTATAGATCTTGAACTTATTCAAAAACAATTCAGCAATAGCTTTACAAAACACAGTATAATCAGTACAAATACAAAAGTAGAACGTTTATACATATACATTCACAACATAATGCATTTGCATATTACCCATACCAGTACTAGAAGCATTGGGAAGCTTTATAGCGCATTGGGGGTCAGCATGGGGGTCCGGTGGCTTTCTTGTGGGCACCGGTCGCCTGTTAAAGTACCAGAACACTCCGTACTAGGTCCTTTGAAAGACTTGAACTGGAAGTGTCTAGATTGAGCTATTGTCGGTGTAAGCCCTGTAATTGGCAAGAAAAATTGTTTTATCTTTGGTAATTGGATGTTTTCATTGGAATCATTTTGATATTCTTTTTTACCTTCTTAAGTCTGTTGCCTCCGAAGAGCCAGATACACTTAGTTAACAGTTTTTTTGGCACACTGTATCTAAAATGCAGCTTAGTACAACAGCCCTGCAGTACATCTTACCTTCACCAAAGTTATAATGTTGAGTGTTTGGCTGAAACTGAGATTTAACTGTATTCACCTAATCCAGTCTGGAGCCGTACACCTCCACTTCACTCAGGGCTATGTAATCGCTTCTCCCAGGAATGACGATGTTAACGTAGCGACCGTCCATCCCGTTACACTGAAAGCTTTCAGTGAAACCTGGAGGAATTATTGAGATCACAGCACACCTTGAAGAAGAAGAACATACTTTAACACATAAAAAATCAGTTAAATAAATAGACTCTATAGAAAGATCTTTTATTTTTCTATTGTGAGAAATGTAAGATACTGCTATGTTATGCCATGTTCTTTGATTATTATTTTGTATTGCGCATAATTAGTTGTTTCAAACAACTCTCTATAAATGTACAAATGTTTAGTTAATGGACATTAAATTACCTAAGATTGCTGTTGCCGTTGTTCTCAAGAGTATCTCCTATTCGAATCTCAGCTCCAACAAGTTGTAAGTTAACATCTATGAAGTTGGTTACCGTATGTTAACAGAAAATATTTTGTGAGTTTTGCCCAGGTTCAGGCGCCACCAAGGGTTCAAATCGGATGCGGTGTGAGCACAAGTGCTCAAGGGGGTGTTGCGATTCCCATCAATAGCATTGCTTGCAGATGTAATGCCTGTAGAATGCAGCGATGACTGTGTGGCTTTTCCTTGGATTGCCAGGTTCTCTGCTGCACAAAGCACATATTTGAAAATATCAACACTGATAATAGGTTTTGCTTGATGCTTTCTGAAAAACAATGTGGCCCCAATCTGTGTATGTCTTGAAAGTGGATTCCACAAGTATTTGTAATGTTTTTTATTTAGATCAGCATTGCAAAACTGGAAGGATGAACCATCAGCTACTAGTGTAAATGTATAAATTGTTTTCTTCAACAACAAGAGTCCAGGAGACTGTTGAGAACTGTTATTCTCACAATTAACTAATCTAATTAAAGAGAGATTATCTTTATTACTGTAGTGACAGGAAGTGCCTGAAGTTTTTCAAATGAAGGCAGTTTTATACAAAAAGAGGCAGAGGCATCAACTCGAAAATCAAACCATGTGACACTTCATCCAAATATATTAAACTCTCACCAGTTGGGGCATGGTACCCGTAGACTTCCATTTCGCAGAGTGTAAGGATCCTTTTTAAACCCGGTAGAACCACAGTCACAAAACGTCCCTCCACAAGTCCGATAAAAGTGATTTTTAAAGACCTGCCAACTGGGATGTGAGGAATTACAGCAGCCCTAAAGAAGAGAAAAAAGAAGCATCGGAGAACATTATTTTAAAACTCCAGTACTTTAAAAGTATAAACGTATAAAAGAATAAATTACACATAACCTGCCAGAAGAAGGCAGTATTTCAAACATCAAACGTCACATGTTAATTTATACGTCTTTGGTGATTATATAGTCCTCTACAATATAGACTATGAAGTCTTTAAGATCACTCACACTGGGTTTGCGGCACCATGTCTTGCAAAGAGTTGCCGATGTGAACCTCTGCCCCGTTGAGCCTTTCAGCACAGCAGTCTCCTCTGTTGGTGATGATGATGGAGGTGACGATGTAGGACTCCAGCTGGTCCACTCTCCACCAGGGGTTGGTCTGCTCAACAGTGTGGGTGCATGATCCAGCAAAGT
>JAPTMU010000266.1:115000-309158 GCA_028583405.1 Pogonophryne albipinna
GGCTGCTCTCTAGTGATGAACTGAACCAGCCTATCTTGGAGATCACGGGATGATGCTCCGGTAACTCTCATCTCCATAGGAGACTCGGGTTGGTCCTCAGCAGCTGTTCCTGTCCTGGAAGGAGGTCTCGGTGTAGGGTAGCCAGTGTACTTCTTGTTGGGCTCCCTGGATTTGTCTGCAAAACTGTCATCACTCCCAGCCAGCTCACCCGTCTCAGCCAGGGCCAACTTGTCCTTAAACTGCAAAGACAAAAATAGAAAACAAACATAAGTACATTTCAAAGTTATATTTGGAAACAAAAATGTGGGAAATTGAACATTTTTGACAAAGTTCCGTTTTAATTTAATTTCAATGATATACTCACACTAGCTGGTATTTCCTTGTTGTGACGTCTGATGTGTGGCTTCAGAAACCCAAAGACCCGGCGGATGAAATTGTCACGGTCACTGTCATTCTCACTGGCCTCCTCAGCAAGGATGGGGTCTTCCTCGTCACTACTCGACAGACCATCACCAGACCTCTTCTGGGATTTCTTCTTGGGTTGGCCCTCCCGCAGCTTTGAGAATCGAGTCCTCTGTGTTTGATACCATTTCAGAATTGAATGATCTGCAATGACAGAAATCAAAACAAATAATTAGTCCAATCATTGAAATGTTCATTGGCAGCAATGTATGTCAAGTATCTGAAATAGATTTCAAATATTTGAAAGTAATTGAAATGTAAAAAAAATTCTACTTACAATCCAACCTGTACTCTGCAGCCTTTCCCTCCCATAGGTGCCTCTTTAATGCCTTCTCTTTGTACTGTTTGTCCTTCATGTCATACAGTAGCTTCTTACTCTTCACCCAGCAAGCGATTGCCTCCTCCTGCGCCTCTGTGAAGCTGTATGATACACCAGGGGGTGGGTTCTCCTTCTGGGCCTTGCCTTTCCCTTTGTCGCCCTTGCCCACTTCAGGCTTGGACTTGCCTGCAGGGAGGGCGGGGGAGGCTGACTCATCTGAAAATATACCAAATGAAAAACAAATTAAGTACATGCAGGACAACAATGTATGAGAATATATAACAAAATCAATTACCCCTCTTGCCCCCCATCCAGGGTTCGAGTTATGTAGGAGCCAATGGGAGCTGAGCTCCCACACACACTCACACGCAGCAGCAGACTCCCCATAGAGCACAGTTTATAACTCGAAGCCTGCCCCCATCCATACCAAAAATAAGTTAGAAATATTTACCTTCATCCTCCGAGGATTCGGGATGTCTGTTACGACGAGGAGAAGGTGAATGCTGCTGAGACTCTTCGGACTGCTGAGGAGACCTGGAACCCTCTGGGGGCCGCTCTGGAGTTTTAGTTGGCCCGACTTTCTTGCATTTCCTCCCCTTTCTCTCTCTGGTTGCAGACTCAGTGCTGTGTTCTTGGACCTCGGTTTCCTCTGGTTTCCTCTTCTGAGTGTATTTAACAGCCAGCTTCTTCCGTCTGCCTCTCCCTGCCTTGGGTGGCATGTTAACGTAGAATTAAAGTAGAATTTACCTTGTGTTCTGCTCCCAATAATCTCCGATCAAGAATTTGATTTCTCACACGGCCGAAGCTTTTATACCATCGGGAGGTAACGTGTCGCCTTCGTGTGAGGTTCGGGTGCCATCGTGTGGCCTTCTGTAGGCATCGTACTTGCTTCGGCTGTTGCTTGGCCGATGACCAAGTTCGAGGCCATCTTCGTGCGAAATTCACAATTCCATATTCGTGTGTCCATCGGGAGTCAATTTCGGGACAGTGTGACAGGGCCTTAAACGGCAGCATTTCAGGCTGATGTCTCATTTTGTGAATATGCATACATTTTCCTCAGTTTGCTTTTCCAAATTTTCTAAATTGGCAAAATTATTGTTTTGCCCAAAATACGCATTTAAATAGCCTAATCAAGAGACTAAATACAAACCCCTTGCCCATTGAACTTTACTTTGTGCCCAGTTGTAGGCAGTTAAACAAAACATTTGTAAAAGTAGGACACACTCAAAATGCACTTAAGACCATGTTTAGATCTCTAAAATAGAGCCCTTATCTCTCATTGTTCTTTTATGTAGTACTTGAAGCAGCTTTGGCCAGATCACAGGGGGATTTTTATGTTTTATAACAAAGATATGACATGTAAAGATAGATCCTACTTACGTATGGTGTAAGCTGAGCTCGCCCCCAGCAGGAGAAGCAGAACTGAAATGTGTGTCATTGCTCTGATGGTGACAAACATAACAGTTCATTACATGACTCAATATCAATACATGTGTGAATCCTTAAATGTCAGTGCAGAGTAAGTTCACAAATATGAAACAGCCCTTCGAACTATATACCCAAAAGCAACAGTATTCAACAACCATATACCTTGACTTTATTCAGAAGAAGACGAGGAGTTGCTCTTTATGTTGTGTTGATGAATATGATTCGAATAGGACATCACAGGGATAGTTATGTGTACATCTTATCGTGGCACATTCTGTCGTTTATTGAGGATTGACCATTTATGGCTTGTTTTTGTCCTTGTATGTAGATAAGGCTTATCCAGGCAGGCAGGCAGGCAGGCATATTATTACATTAGTTAATACATAAATATATATATACAGAATATAGCTGCCAATACAACTGATAAAGTGTGAAGTGTATTACCTTAAGCTTAGTTGAAAAAAATGTTTGATGTAGAATGCAATATGCAATAATATAAATATGCAGGTTTGCATATGTGTCTGTCGATTGTGTATATATACTATATAAGATATACATATTTGTATTTTTGTATTCGGGATTGTTGGAAACATTTCTTTCATCTCTCTGTCTGTACACACAAACTGAAAGATTGACATTAAAGTTGACTTTGACTTGTTTATGATTTGTTTTGCTTTTGTAAGCTACGCCTTGTTTATAAGACATGGCGCAACAGTTGTGTTCACTTGCTGTTTATTGTCAATCCTGCACTGAAAGTTTGATGGATTGCTGTCAACAATGATTTACATGAATATTATGAAAACTGATTGACCTCGATGCATTGTTTGTGAGGATTTTGATATAATGCGATTGTGATCCACTTTCATTATAAGAAGATGAAGATGATAAATCTGATGGACTTCTGTACACGACATAAATGACTAATTATATGAAATATGATGTTGGCCAAATTAACACAATATGTTGAGGTGAGATGAAACTACAGCAAACAATGCAGGGGTCTAGTAAAGTTGTGGAGATACATTTTGACACTTGAAGGATGCACCACCAGCTAGCATTAGTCATGGTTTCGTATTTATGTTTTCATTTTCCACCTTTTATTTTGAAATGTTTTCCCCCTTGTGTCTTGTCTGATCCTACTTCCTGTCGTTAGTTTCCCTGGGCCCTTTCTCATTTAATCAAATCCCCCTCCTCGACTCCTCGGTCCTCCGGTAGTGACCCGGAAATGAATTTAAGCGCGCCATGTTGAAGGACATCTAATTTCTCTAAATGCACTTCGAGGACAGAGGATCGAGCGTCGAGGAGGATCTCTGGAGGAGCTATAACCGAGGATACACTGATGGGTCCTCCACAGTCCTCCACGGCTCCTTCGTGGATGCATTTCCGGCAACAGAGATGTTTCAAAGAGTCGTGACGCACAGCCGGACTTATCTCAGCCAATGACAGCTCTGCATGCATCCCCTGGATATTATTTTATTAACTGCTCTCATCGCGACGCGATGTTTCCAGAGAGAACAGCTGTGAGGTCCGTGCAGAAAGCAGAGTAGTGTGTATAATATATATCACTCAGTATAACAGACCTACTCTCTTTATTTGCTTTAGTTTAGTAGATATTTACAAACAAAGAGTCCATATTTTTCTAAAACCATTTAGTGCTTCACATAATAAAACACATAACGGCTGTTAGGCTGTTAGCTGTAGGTGCGTGTGTGTGGTACAGTGTGTGTGTAGATGCAGCGGACAGACAGGTCTCAGTTGGTTTGGTGTCCTCTGCTTACTTTTAATACTTGTAAATAAAACTTTTAGCCCGTA
This sequence comes from Pogonophryne albipinna, assembly GCA_028583405.1. Taxonomy (NCBI): domain Eukaryota; kingdom Metazoa; phylum Chordata; class Actinopteri; order Perciformes; family Artedidraconidae; genus Pogonophryne; species Pogonophryne albipinna. The sequence continues at coordinate 119,022 of JAPTMU010000266.1, forward strand.
ATTTCATTTCCTCATTGTAGCGAACAGAGAGGGGGGGGGGGGATATATCCAGTCTCTGATAGTGTTACGTTATTATGAGAGTGCTCTGTTTGATTCTGAAATTGTATATATTTATATAAATATATACATATATATATATATATATATATATATATATATGTGTGTGTGTGTCCGCATCTGTAGCCTGTTATTGTCTCATTATACCGCACTGTGAATGAATCAAAGTAAATATATAAGTGGTCATGAACACATCTGTCCATCAGACAGAGGGGTGCTGTGCCTCCTGTCATCATTAATGGACGTCTCTTTAAAATGACCGCTCAGAGGAGAGGAGTTCTCATTTCTCTAACCGCCTTCTGCTTCCCCTCCTCTCTCCTCGGTTCCCCTCCTCGGTACTCCGCTCGCATCTCCTGTGGGCGGGACTAAGTCTTGAGGAGGGGAGTCGAGGAGGGGAAATTTAAGAATTGAGAAGCCTCTTAAGTCTCGAGGATAGGAGTCGAGGAGGGGAGTTAGAGAAATGAGAAAGGGCCCTGGTGTGTCTGATTGTCTGATTGTGTTCACCTGTTGCCCTTGTGTTTCTGCCTCCCCTGCCAGGCTGTGTCTTGTCCTGTGATTACCCTTCTGTGTATTTAGTCTTGTCTTCCCCTGTGAGTAGTATTAACAATGCCACTTTCGTCTCATTAGTATGCATAAAAAGTGACAGATGGACACGCCCCCAATTATGCAAATGAGCTAAGTCCCACCTCCCATTGTTCGAGACCCTTTGATGTGAGATAACAGGTAGGTGTGAAAAGCCCCCCTGTGTAGTGCCTTTGTTGTCTAATTATTTGATGTGTTGATTAAGGTAGTCTCTTTGAAGTTATGTTGTCTGGCCCCTGTCCCCCCTTGTAGTCTAAGCCTTTGATGTGAGATAACAGGTAGGTGTGAAAAGCCCCCCTGTGGAGGGCTTTTTGTTGTCTATTTCTTTGATGTGTTGATTAAGGCAGTCTCTTTGAAGTTATGCTGTCTGGTCCCCTCAGGGTTGTATAATCGAATTAGCCTTTGATGTTTTGCCCTTTGATGTGGTGTGTTATAAGCCTTTGATGTTAATCTAGGTGTCTCTTTGAAGTTATGCGTGAGACTGTCTAGCCCCCTCCCAGCCCAGGCCTCTCCCCCCTTTCTCCACCCCCTTCCTTTTGGGCTAGGAGGCCCACAGATAGTGGGGGGTGGAATTAGGTGAAAATAGAAATAAGCTCAAAACTAATTAAAAAGACAGTGATTTCCACTTACCAAGTCACCTTGCAAAAAAGAAAATTGGCCAAGAGACGCCTGTGACAACTTACCGCCATCCGTCCGGAGCGCCAGTCAAGAAACGAATGCCGCAGCTGTGCGGGGTTCAGACACCTACAGCCAGAGATCTGTGCACAAACTTATCTCGTGCCCTCTTTTTGTCGTGTGAGCGCGTTCATGTGTGCTGGAGGAGGGACTCTGTGAGGAAGTGGCAGATTTTCGGTTGTGTACTTTTCTAATTCTAGCTCACTCGAGCTGGTTTCTCCAAAATGACCTACCCATACCTTTAAGAACAATTAACACACACACACACACACACACACATGAAGGTTAATATGAAGGTATTCATATTAATTTAAAAAATATCTTATTTAGGTTTTAATAGTGATAATTAAGTTTCACTCTGTGGGGGGACAAAAGAAGCATCGTTAATCACCTGGATAAAGGACTCTTTAAAGCAGAGATACCATATGCAGACACACACCTGAATATCAGCAGGAGAGGACTCTCTAAAGTAAATACATTATAGGGTTAAAATAAGATATATATGTGGTGGAATTAGTTTAAAACAGTCACCTTACACTTTTGTAGTTGTCCTCTCTAAATTAGATGTAAGAGTTTTTTTTTTTAAATGATTAGTGTTAATTAAGGGCTATTGTTATTTTGGTTTATAAGGGGATAAGAGTTCAACTTTTAAAAATTGCACAGGATCATTCTAAGAAGAGTGAGAGGGCTAATGAGCCAGCACCATACCGCCTCTATGCATTTTCTTGACCTGTATCTGATCTTGAAAAACTCTGGTAAGTACTTTTTTATTTTTATTTTATAATATCATGTAATTATTAAATGTTTTTTTTTTTGGTAGGGGTTAAACTAGTATATTATGTGGATAGCATATTATTAGATACTTACAAATGTTATGTTTTTTCTGTTTACAGTAGAGACCCTGTGTGCTGAAATCTACTCAAACAGAGTACTTCATGATAGTGGTCAGCTTTTAACACAAAAGTGTATCTTTCAGTAACTTTTCTCAGAGAATTTAAGCATAAATCTGTCAAATGTTCAAAACAGCCTTCACTGAAATAGCCTCAAAATCACAAACTGCCATTAAGAGTCAGATTCTTAACGAAATCTACGGACACAAAGTACTTTATGGTAGTGGTCAGCTTTTAAACACAAAAGTGTATCTTTCAGTAACTTTTCTCAGAGAATTTAAGCATAAATCTGTCAAATGTTCAAAACAGCCTTCACTGAAATAGCCTCAAAATCAAACTGCCATTAAGAGTCAGATTCTTAACGAAATCTACTGACACAAAGTACTTCATTATCTACTTTTCAGCTTTTATACACAAAAGTGTATCTTTCAGTAACTTTCTCAGAGAATTTAAGCATAAATCTGTCAAATGTTCAAAACAGCCTTCACTGAAATAGCCTCAAAATCACAAACTGCCATTAAGAGTCAGAATCCTAATGAAATCTACTCAAACAGAGTACTTCATGGTAGTGGTCAGCTTTTTATACACAAAAGTGTATCTTTCAGTAACTTTTCTCAGAGAATTTAAGCATAAATCTGTCAAATGTTCAAAACAGCCTTCACTGAAATAGCGTCAAAATCACAAACTGCCATTAAGAGTCAGATTCTTAACGAAATCTACTGACACAAAGTACTTCATTATCTACTTTTCAGCTTTTATACACAAAAGTGTATCTTTCAGTAACTTTCTCAGAGAATTTAAACATAAATCTGTCAAATGTTCAAAACAGCCTTCACTGAAATAGCCTCAAAATTACAAACTGCCATTAAGAGTCAGATGCTTGACGAAATCTCCTGACACAGAGTACTTTCATGGTAGTGGCCAGCTTTTTAAACACAAAAGTGTATCTTTCGGTAACATTCTGAGAGAATTTAAGCATAAATCTGTCAAATGTTCAAAACAGCCTTCACTGAAATAGCCTCAAAATCACAAACTGCCATTAAGAGTCAGATTCTTAACGAAATCTACTGACACAAAGTACTTCATTATCTACTTTTTCAGCTTTTAAAAAATAAAAGTGTATCTTTCGTTAACTTTTTGAGAGAATTAAGCATAATTTTGTCAAATGGTCAAAACAGCCTCTATTTCAAGCCTCAAAATCACAAACTGCCATTAAGAGGCAGAATCCTAACGAAATCTACTGACACAGAGTACTTCATTATCTACTTTTCAGCTTTTATACACAAAAGTGTATCTTTCAGTAACTTTCTCAGAGAATTTAAACATAAATCTGTAAAATGTTCAAAACAGCCTTCACTGACATAGCCTCAAAATGACAAACTGCCATTAAGAGTCAGATTCTTAACGAAATCTACTCAGAGTACTTCATGGTAGTGGTCAGCTTTTTTAAGTACAAAAGTGTATCTTTCAGTAACTTTTTGAGAGAATTAAGCATAAATCTGTCAAATGTTCAAAACAGCCTTGTTTCACTGAAATGGCGTCAAAATCACAAACTGGCTGAAACTATACAGTGAATTGGAGAAATTACAGCACAGAGTTTTCTACTACGACACAGATAGTATAATCTATGTGACAAGACAGGGGCAGTCTCCAGTACTTTCATGGTAGTGGACAGCATTTAAAAAGAAAAGTGTATCTTTCGGTAACCTTTTGAGAGAATTAAGCATAAATCTGTCAAATGTTCAAAACAGCCTTGTTTCACTGAAATAGCCTCAAAATGACAAACTGCCATTAAGAGTCAGATGCTTGACGAAATCTACTAAAACAGAGTGCTTTTCACGGTAGTGGTCAGCTTTTAAACACAAAAGTGTATCTTTCGGTAACTTTTTGAGAGAATTACGCATAAATCAGTCAAATGTTCAAAATAGCCTTCACTGAAATAGCCTCAAAATGACAAACTGCCATTAAGAGTCAGATGTTTGACGAAATCTCCTGACACAGAGTACTTTCATGGTAGTGGCCAGCTTTTTAAACACAAAAGTGTATCTTTCGGTAACATTCTGAGAGAATTTAAGCATAAATCTGTCAAATGTTCAAAACAGCCTTCACTGAAATAGCCTCAAAATCACAAACTGCCATTAAGAGTCAGATTCTTAACGAAATCTACTGACACAAAGTACTTCATTATCTACTTTTTCAGCTTTTAAAAAAGAAAAGTGTATCTTTCGGTAACTTTTTGAGAGAATTAAGCATAAATCTGTCAAATGGTCAAAACAGCCTCTGTTTCAAGCCTCAAAATGACAAACTGCCATTAAGAGTCAGATTCTTAATGAAATCTACTCAGAGTACTTCATGGTAGTGGTCAGCTTTTTAAATACAAAAGTGAATCTTTCAGTAACTTTTTGAGAGAATTAAGCATAAATCTGTCAAATGTTCAAAACAGCCTTGTTTCACTGAAATGGCGTCAAAATCACAAACTGGCTGAAACTATACAGTGAATTGGAGAAATTACAGCACAGAGTTTTCTACTACGACACAGATAGTATAATCTATGTGACAAGACAGGGGCAGTCTCCAGTACTTTCATGGTAGTGGTCAGCTTTTTAAATACAAAAGTGTATCTTTCGGTAACTTTCTGAAAGAATTAAGCATAAATCGGTCAAATGTTCAAAACAGCCTTCACTGAAATAGCCTCAAAATCACAAACTGCCATTAAGAGTCAGATTCTTAATGAAATCTACTGACACAAAGTACTTCATTATCTACTTTTCAGCTTTTTAAAAAAGAAAAGTGTATCTTTCGGTAACTTTTTGAGAGAATTAAGCATAAATCTGTCAAATGTTCAAAACGGCCTTCACTGAAATAGCCTCAAAATCACAAACTGCCATTAAGAGTCAGAATCCTAACGAAATCTACTCAAACAGAGTACTTCATGGTAGTGGTCAGCTTTTAAACACAAAAGTGTATCTTTCAGTAACTTTCTGAGAGAATTTAAGCATAAATCTGTCAAATGTTCAAAACAGCCTTGTTTCACTGAAATAGCCTCAAAATCCCAAACTGGCTGAAACTGTACAGTGAATTGGAGAAATTACAGCACAGAGTTTTCTACTACGACACAGATAGTATAATCTATGTGACAAGACAGGGGCAGTCTCCAGTACTTTCATGGTAGTGGACAGCTTTTAAAAAGAAAAGTGTATCTTTCGGTAACCTTTTGAGAGAATTAAGCATAAATCTGTCAAATGTTCAAAACAGCCTTGTTTCACTGAAATAGCCTCAAAATGACAAACTGCCATTAAGAGTCAGATGCTTGACGAAATCTCATGGTAGTGGTCAGCTTTTAAACATAAAAGTGTATCTTTCAGTATCTTTTTGAGAGAATTAAGCATAAATCTGTCAAATGTTCAAAACTGCATTGTTTCACTGAATTGGATAAATGTATCCAAAAATAGTGTCTCTTAAGGTGGATATAGTCCCCTGATAACATTTAACGAAACATTTAAAGTGTATCATGTGCTCTCATTGTATGCTCTGTTTTTTTATTTTAGATGTAATGCATCTTTGTGTCAAAAACAGAGCAGACAATGAGAGCACATGATACACTTTAAATGTTTCATTTACAATACTATTACTATATATGAAAGCAAAAAAAAATAAAACACATTTTCATTTTGTAATGGTTGTTTAATTGAAAACACAACATTCAACACATTTTCATAAAAAAAAAAAACACATTACATTTTACCAAGTTAGTGTCGTAGTGCATACAAGGTAATAGACTTAACGATTTGCACTGCTGCTTCTCTCCGTGTTTCATTTACAGTGATCGGTTTATCGTTCAATTCCCATACTCTACCCGCCTTAAGAGACACTATTTTCGGATACAATTTCTCCATTTTCACCCCTTTCTTCTGGTTCTCCCAAAAAGATAACGTAGAGACTTTTTCTGACTCTGGATGAATGTAAGGGGAGTTGTCAGGGACTCTACCTGCCTTAAGAGACACTATTTTCGGATATATTTTATCCATTTTCACCCTTTTCTCTGGTTCTTCCAAAAGTTAACTTACACTATTTCTGACTCTGTAGGAATGTAACAGGAGTTATCAGGGGACTATATCCGCCTTAAGAGACACTATTTTCGGATACATTTATCCAATTCAGTGAAACAAGGCTGTTTTGAACATTTGACAGATTTATGCTTAATTCTCTCAAAAGGTTACCGAAAGATACACTTTTCTTTTTAAAAGCTGTCCACTACCATGAAAGTACTGGAGACTGCCCCTGTCTTGTCACATAGATTATACTATCTGTGTCATAGTAGAAAACTCTGTGCTGTAATTTCTCCAATTCACTGTACAGTTTCAGCCAGTTTGTGATTTTGACGCTATTTCAGTGAAACAAGGCTGTTTTGAACATTTGACAGATTTATGCTTAAATTCTCTCAGAAAGTTACTGAAAGATACACTTTTGTGTTTAAAAGCTGACCACTACCATGAAGTACTCTGTTTGATTAGATTTCGTTAGGATTCTGACTCTTAATGGCAGTTTGTGATTTTGTGGCTATTTCAGTGAAGGCCGTTTTGAACATTTGACAGATTTATGCTTAATTCTCTCAAAAGGTTACCGAAAGATACACTTTTCTTTTTTAAAAAGCTGAAAAGTAGATAATGAAGTACTTTGTGTCAGTAGATTTCGTTAAGAATCTGACTCTTAATGGCAGTTTGTGATTTTGAGGCTATTTCAGTGAAGGCTGTTTTGAACATTTGACAGATTTATGCTTAATTCTCTCAAAAAGTTACTGGAAGATACACTTTGGTATTTAAAAAGCTGACCACTACCATGAAGTACTCTGAGTAGATTTCATTAAGAATCTGACTCTTAATGGCAGTTTGTGATTTTGAGGCTATGTCAGTGAAGGCTGTTTTGAACATTTGACAGATTTATGCTTAAATTCTCTGAGAAAGTTATTGAAAGATACACTTTTGTGTATAAAGGCTGAAAAGAAGATAATGAAGTACTCTGTGTCAGTAGATTTCGTTAGGATTCTGCCTCTTAATGGCAGTTTGTGATTTTGAGGCTTGAAACAGAGGCTGTTTTGACCATTTGACAAAATTATGCTTAATTCTCTCAAAAAGTTACCGAAAGATACACTTTTATTTTTTAAAAGCTGAAAAGTAGATAATGAATTACTTTGTGTCAGTAGATTTCGTTAAAAATCTGACTCTTAATGGCAGTTTGTCATTTTGAGGCTATTTCAGTGAAGGCTATTTTGAACATTTGACTGATTTATGCGTAATTCTCTCAAAAAGTTACCGGAAAATACACTTTTGTGTTTAAAAGCTGACCACTACCGTGAAAAGCACTCTGTTTTAGTAGATTTCGTCAAGCATCTGACTCTTAATGGCAGTTTGTCATTTTGAGGCTATTTCAGTGAAGGCTGTTTTGAACATTTGACAGATTTATGTTTAAATTCTCTGAGAAAGTTACTGAAAGATACACTTTTGTGTATAAAAGCTGAAAAGTAGATAATGAAGTACTTTGTGTCAGTAGATTTCGTTAAGAATCTGACTCTTAATGGCAGTTTGTGATTTTGACGCTATTTCAGTGAAGGCTGTTTTGAACATTTGACAGATTTATGCTTAAATTCTCTGAGAAAAGTTACTGAAAGATACACTTTTGTGTATAAAAAGCTGACCACTACCATGAAGTACTCTGTTTGAGTAGATTTCGTTAGGATTCTGACTCTTAATGGCAGTTTGTGATTTTGAGGCTATTTCAGTAAAGACTGTTTTGAACATTTGACAGATTTATGCTTAAATTCTCTGAGAAAGTTACTGAAAGATACACTTTTGTGTATAAAAGCTGAAAAGTAGATAATGAAGTACTTTGTGTCAGTAGATTTCGTTAAGAATCTGACTCTTAATGGCAGTTTGATTTTGAGGCTATTTCAGTGAAGGCTGTTTTGAACATTTGACAGATTTATGCTTAAATTCTCTGAGAAAAGTTACTGAAAGATACACTTTTGTGTTTAAAAGCTGACCACTACCATAAAGTACTTTGTGTCCGTAGATTTAATTAAGAATCTGACTCTTAATGGCAGTTTGTGATTTTGAGGCTATTTCAGTGAAGGCTGTTTTGAACATTTGACAGATGTATGCTTAAATTCTCTGAGAAAGTTACTGAAAGATACACTTTTCTTTTTAAAAGCTGACCACTACCATGAAGTACTCTGAGTATATTTCGTTAGGATTCTGACTCTTAATGGCAGTTTGTCATTTTGAGGCTATGTGAGTGAAGGCTGTTTTGAACATTTGACAGATTTATGTTTAAATTCTCTGAGAAAGTTATTGCAAGATACACTTTTGTGTAGAAACGCTGAAAAAGTAGATAATGAAGTACTTTGTGTCAGTAGATTTCGTTAAGAATCTGACTCTTAATGGCAGTTTGTCATTTTGAGGCTATTTCAGTGAAGGCTGTTTTGAACATTTGACAGATTTATGTTTAAATTCTCTCAAAAAGTTACTGAAAGATACACTTTTGTACTTAAAAAAGCTGACCACTACCATGAAGTACTCTGAGTAGATTTCGTTAAGAATCTGACTCTTAATGGCAGTTTGTCATTTTGAGGCTATGTCAGTGAAGGCTGTTTTGAACATTTGACAGATTTATGTTTAAATTCTCTGAGAAAGTTACTGAAAGATACACTTTTGTGTATAAAAGCTGAAAAGTAGATAATGAAGTACTCTGTGTCAGTAGATTTCATTAGGATTCTGCCTCTTAATGGCAGTTTGTGATTTTGAGGCTTGAAATAGAGGCTGTTTTGACCATTTGACAAAATTATGCTTAATTCTCTCAAAAAGTTACCGAAAGATACACTTTTCTTTTTTAAAAGCTGAAAAAGTAGATAATGAAGTACTTTGTGTCAGTAGATTTCGTTAAGAATCTGACTCTTAATGGCAGTTTGTGATTTTGAGGCTATTTCAGTGAAGGCTGTTTTGAACATTTGACAGATTTATGCTTAAATTCTCTCAGAATGTTACCGAAAGACACACTTTTGTGTTTAAAAAGCTGGCCACTACCATGAAAGTACTCTGTGTCAGGAGATTTCGTCAAACATCTGACTCTTAATGGCAGTTTGTCATTTTGAGGCTATTTCAGTGAAGGCTATTTTGAACATTTGACTGATTTATGCGTAATTCTCTCAAAAAGTTACCGAAAGATACACTTTTGTGTTTAAAAGCTGACCACTACCGTGAAAAGCACTCTGTTTTAGTAGATTTCGTCAAGCATCTGACTCTTAATGGCAGTTTGTCATTTTGAGGCTATTTCAGTGAAACAAGGCTGTTTTGAACATTTGACAGATTTATGCTTAATTCTCTCAAAAGGTTACCGAAAGATACACTTTTCTTTTTAAAAGCTGTCCACTACCATGAAAGTACTGGAGACTGCCCCTGTCTTGTCACATAGATTATACTATCTGTGTCGTAGTAGAAAACTCTGTGCTGTAATTTCTCCAATTCACTGTACAGTTTCAGCCAGTTTGGGATTTTGAGGCTATTTCAGTGAAACAAGGCTGTTTTGAACATTTGACAGATTTATGCTTAAATTCTCTCAGAAAGTTACTGAAAGATACACTTTTGTGTTTAAAAGCTGACCACTACCATGAAGTACTCTGTTTGAGTAGATTTCGTTAGGATTCTAACTCTTAATGGCAGTTTGTGATTTTGAGGCTATTTCAGTGAAGGCCGTTTTGAACATTTGACAGATTTATGCTTAATTCTCTCAAAAGGTTACCGAAAGATACACTTTTCTTTTTTAAAAAGCTGAAAAGTAGATAATGAAGTACTTTGTGTCAGTATATTTCATTAAGAATCTGACTCTTAATGGCAGTTTGTGATTTTGAGGCTATTTCAGTGAAGGCTGTTTTGAACATTTGACAGATTTATGCTTAATTCTTTCAGAAAGTTACCGAAAGATACACTTTTGTATTTAAAAAGCTGACCACTACCATGAAAGTACTGGAGACTGCCCCTGTCTTGTCACATAGATTATACTATCTGTGTCGTAGTAGAAAACTCTGTGCTGTAATTTCTCCAATTCACTGTATAGTTTCAGCCAGTTTGTGATTTTGACGCCATTTCAGTGAAACAAGGCTGTTTTGAACATTTGACAGATTTATGCTTAATTCTCTCAAAAAGTTACTGAAAGATACACTTTTGTATTTAAAAAGCTGACCACTACCATGAAGTACTCTGAGTAGATTTCATTAAGAATCTGACTCTTAATGGCAGTTTGTGATTTTGAGGCTATGTCAGTGAAGGCTGTTTTGAACATTTGACAGATTTATGCTTAAATTCTCTGAGAAAGTTACTGAAATATACACTTTTGTGTATACAAGCTGAAAAGTAGATAATGAAGTACTCTGTGTCAGTAGATTTCGTTAGGATTCTGCCTCTTAATGGCAGTTTGTGATTTTGAGGCTATTTCAGTGAAGGCTGTTTTGAACATTTGACAGATTTATGCTTAAATTCTCTGAGAAAGTTACTGAAAGATACACTTTTGTGTTTAAAAGCTGACCACTACCATGAAGTACTCTGAGTAGATTTAGTTAAGAATCTGACTCTTAATGGCAGTTTGTGATTTTGAGGCTATGTCAGTGAAGGCTGTTTTGAACATTTGACAGATTTATGCTTAAATTCTCTGAGAAAGTTAATGAAAGATACACTTTTCTTTTTAAAAGCTGACCACTACCATGAAGTACTCTGAGTAGATTTCATTAGGATTCTGACTCTTAATGGCAGTTTGTCATTTTGAGGCTATGTCAGTGGAGGCTGTTTTGAACATTTGACAGATTTATGTTTAAATTCTCTGAGAAAGTTATTGCAAGATACACTTTTGTGTATAAAAGCTGAAAAAGTAGATAATGAAGTACTTTGTGTCAGTAGATTTCGTTAAGAATCTGACTCTTAATGGCAGTTTGTCATTTTGAGGCTATTTCAGTGAAGGCTGTTTTGAACATTTGACAGATTTATGTTTAAATTGTCTCAAAAAGTTACTGAAAGATACACTTTTGTACTTAAAAAAGCTGACCACTACCATGAAGTACTCCGAGTAGATTTCGTTACGAATCTGACTCTTAATGGCAGTTTGTCATTTTGAGGCTATGTCAGTGGAGGCTGTTTTGACCATTTGACAGATTTATGCTTAATTCTCTCAAAAAGTTACCGAAAGATACACTTTTCTTTTTTAAAAGCTGAAAAAGTAGATAATGAAGTACTTTGTGTCAGTAGATTTCGTTAAGAATCTGACTCTTAATGGCAGTTTGTGATTTTGAGGCTATTTCAGTGAAGGCTGTTTTGAACATTTGACAGATTTATGCTTAAATTCTCTCAGAAAGTTACCGAAAGATACACTTTTGTGTTTAAAAAGCTGGCCACTACCATGAAAGTACTCTGTGTCAGGAGATTTCGTCAAGCATCTGACTCTTAATGGCAGTTTGTCATTTTGAGGCTATTTCAGTGAAGGCTATTTTGAACATTTGACTGATTTATGCGTAATTCTCTCAAAAAGTTACCGAAAGATACACTTTTGTGTTTAAAAGCTGACCACTACCATGAAAAGCACTCTGTTTTAGTAGATTTCGTCAAGCATCTGACTCTAAATGGCAGTTTGTGATTTTGAGGCTATTTCAGTGAAGGCTGTTTTGAACATTTGACAGATTTATGCTTAAATTCTCTGAGAAAGTTACTGAAAGATACAATTTTGTGTATAAAAGCTGAAAAGTAGATAATGAAGTACTTTGTGTCAGTAGATTTCGTTAAGAATCTGACTCTTAATGGCAGTTTGTGATTTTGAGGCTATTTCAGTGAAGGCTGTTTTGAACATTTGACAGATTTATGCTTAAATTCTCTGAGAAAGTTACTGAAAGATACACTTTTGTGTTAAAAAGCTGACCACTATCATGAAGTACTCTGTTTGAGTAGATTTCAGCACACAGGGTCTCTACTGTAAACAGAAAAAACATAACATTTGTAAGTATCTAATAATATACTATCCACATAATATACTAGTTTAACCCCTACCGTATGCAGAGAAGACGCCGAAGTGTCGCACTTATCATTCATATTACATCATCAATCAGATCATCGATCATATAATATCATAATATCATAATATATTTCCTTATCTGAGTCAGCTTCTCCAGCCGTATCTGGCCGTGCAACTTACAGTGTCACATACTGTATGCAGAAGTATTATTTTAAGCAACACATTATGTTGACGAAACACTCGAGTCAAATGTAATTAAAGTCAGATCCACTCGTGTCTTAGATGGGGCAGTGATATCATAAAACTATACGCTTTCAAACACTCGGTAGGCCTAGTTATTTTTTAACCAGTTGTTCTGTATTCACCTTGCAGGTGCAACTCTGTGGCTTGTATCCTGGATTATATGTTTAAGTCATGGATGTTTAAAGCTCATATTTGTCTAATATTAGTTTACTTTTCATTAATGAAGTATGACGCTGCGCTGTCAGTACACTTGTCCCTGTTTGTGATTGGTCAAATGTAGCTAACCCCGCCCCTTTCACGTGAACGCGCTCTCAGCTGGAGAGAGAATCCCTGGTTGCGTTCCGATAATCCAAAAATCAGCTCCTAAATTCTAACCCTATCCCCTATTCCTTGACCTCTGAGTGAAATGTCACGGGGTTAAGGGATAGTGGATAGGAGAATTCAAAAGGATTTAGGAGAAGAGACTGCGGTACTTTAGAGAATCCGAATGCACTTTCACTATCCTACGTGTTTATGATGCGCCAGCGGACGTCATGAATGTGTGTCTGCTGCTGTGGGGAAACTATGGAAACTACAGTTTTCTATACAGCGGACTACAACATGGATGTTTAATAACGACGGACTCATCTAGAGACTCTGCACTGTGCTCTGATGCTGTTTTATGCTTTATGAACGGGGACAACAGAGAAACATATTCTTCATGACCAAAGTTGGAATTGAAATTAAAAAAGGAAAGCTCGTCACCCTCTCCCTCCGGTCCACATTAATACAAATGATCCCAATTCGTATGATTGTATGAACTATGAAAATATCTTAAAATCAATACAAATGTATTTATTATAAACGTTAGTCCTTAACATCTATCATGTGTATATCACCATTCAAACACCTTTTAAAAGTTGAACAAACCCCACACAGCTCAGTAAAGACTGTGAAATGTTGACTTTATTTGATCATTTCAGTAAAAACTAACGTTCATATTTCTCTTTTTGATTATAATACTGATGAACGTTCAGAACAAAGCACTTTGGCAACTTACCACATACGTTTTAAAATGCTTAATAAGCACCGTAACTTCCATGATATCATTTCTCGGTCATAATCGGTTGTTTCCGTGAACGGCCGACTGTTGAGTGACGGCAAATGCTGCGGCTGCAATGCATTGTGGGGCAGCATTTTCTCCTCTCCTTTCGGTAATGGAATGCTAGGGGTTCCTAAGCTAAAGGAGGTTATAAAGGAAGTTTGAAACCTCCTTTCCTTTCATTTAGAGAATTGGAACGGCACTTATCATGGCTGCCACTGAGGGACTTCCGGGTCATTTCACTTGGTTAGGAAGGTTCCTAAGCTAAATGGACTATTGGAACGCAACCCCGGGCTTGATTTACCGAGTTGATAACCAGCGTCGTAGGACCGCTTAGCGAGATCTCGTTTGTTAGTTTGTTGTTGTTAGTTTGTTTGTTACTCAAACATATCCAGGGTATGTTGAACTGGCTTCGTAGTACAGGGCACAGATGGCTGCATAGCAGCGCTAATGTCAAAGACACAGATATTATACATTATATTTGTATTTTACCAGGATGCAGTGACACAAATATTTGGGAAGGCTAACCCCCTGATCCCACCGGAAGCGTCTGCGCTGCGCTGCGGCTGCGCCGCGCTGCGACCTCCTCCTGCGTCATAACCCACCAGGCGCGTTTCAAAACGTTGCGGAAGCGGAGCGTCGTGTGTGCAGCCTCGCAGTTGTTGTTGATTTTGGAATATTTCCTGGATATTTGTACTTCTACAAGTAAGTAGGCTACGTAGTTAAATGGTTTATGTTTGTGTCTGTTTAAATCGTGTTTATTGTTGTTATTTCCTATTTTGTTGGGTTGTAGACTACAGACACAGTTAATAATAATTGTAATATTCCAGTTATAAACGACATGAATCAAAGATGTGTTGCTGTATTTTAGTGGTAAACAAATATGCATTCATCATCATAATTCTTCTATATATATATATATAATTTACAGTGCCTGTAAACCGGAGGAGAACACTGGCATGTATTCTCCTACTTGAAAGACTACGGGGGTGGGGGGAGGAGAAGGAGCCGGTTATGGGTGCACCCCCTCAACCAGCAAAGGAGACAACAAGGTGATTTTTATCACTTCCTGCCTGCGCTGCGCTGCGTCAAAAATAGGATTCATCCTATATTTTACAAATTCCTTGCGGCGAGGAGCTTCTGGGACGCTTCGAGCCGCGGCGCAGCGGGTCTGGTGGAATAGCACCCATTGACTAGAGTGGCCGCGATCGCTAAAAACGCCGCAGCCGCAGCGCAGCGCAGACGCTCCTGGTGAGATTAGGGGGTTAGCCTTCCCTAGCCTACAGCACCCGCCGCCCCTGATGTTCCCATTGTTTTAGTTTCTCACGGAACGATAACGCTACAACAACAAAGCGGCGTCCATTTTGTATTTTGCGAGTGTGGAATTACTGTAGATTACACCAAATACACAACTAATAGATACAAACAGAGAGAGTACATACCTTTCCTGAAGTTCATAATCAGGGTTGTCTCTGTGTTCTCTGTTCGCTGTGTTCGTTGCTGCTGTGCTGTGCTGTGCTGGTTGTGTGGCTGGCTGTGCTGCGTCATGTGCATAAAGCAGCTGCTGCTGGCATTATTCATACTACCAGGATCCTATCTCTGGAACCCATTGGTCGATTTGGGTGATTGACACCTTTTTTGAAACTTTAGAGTAGGGATGCCAGTGATTATTCGAATATTCGTTACAGTCTCCAAAATCGAATATTATTTTTAAAAATCGATTTTATTTATATACTTTTTTATTATTATTTATGTTTTTTTTGTTTTTTTCTGGCTTAGTTTCAACCAAAATATAGACTAATGCTAATAGTAATAGTATTAATAATTGTAAATGGCCATTGGTCACACCACCAGTTTGTTTTACTGTAAACTTGGAGGAAGCCTGCGTGCAGAGCAGACTGCTGCTGCAGCACGCTACACACCGACCCCGCCCCCACCCCCCTCTCCCTCACACATGCGACTAAAGATGAACAAAGCGGCAGCCGGCAGGTAAAAAGAGTTCCTCCTCGTGGAACTACTTCGAACTTACAAGTCCAAAGGAAGTTAAATGCAAGCTCTGCGAAAAGACGTTGGTCTATCACAGCTCAACCTCAACAATGCGTTCGCATTTGAGTGCGAAGCACGCCAAAGAGGTTACAGAGAAAGACGCAGCACAGCCGGCCCTTACCAACTTCACTTCAAGGCCATGTCGTTGTGATGACATGCGTGCATGTTTGTTGTTTGTACTGTTAAACCATAGACTGTATATGTTCCAGTAAAGAAAACAACGGAATTCCTTTTGTCTGAGTTTTTTTTTTTCTCTCTCCCGCGGGGGGGGGGTCGGTCGAATAATAGATTATTATTCGCCAGGGCTGCCGAATAATCGATCTTGATCATGGTCAGTTTCTGGCAACCCTACTTTAGAGCCAATGGTGTTGAGGTTTAGGATGGCAGCTTCTTCTTAGGCTTACGCTGCACTCGGAGAGAAATATTGGAGACGGAGACAATGAACTGTTTAGCCCTTGAGCATGATTTATTCCTCTGCTTCACAGGTGATTCCTTCGCTCAGCCGAGCTAACTTAGAAGAGAACAAACAGAGGGCCCTTCTCACTTCTCTTATTTTTCATTTCCTCGCTCCTCGGTCTCGGTCTCACCGGAAGTTGATTTGTCTGCGCCATCTTGAGTAGCGTCCCAGTGGCCTTATTTTTGCCGGAGGACCGAGGATCGAGGAGCGATAATGGAGGAGCTATAATCGAGGAACCACCAGACCATCCTTCGATGAAATCCTCAGACACTCGCCCCGCCCCCTTACTGATCTGATGCTTCTTGACATGAGAACAGTTTCCCAGCGGAGTGAAGAAAATACATGAACCTCACGGGAGTCACTCCTCAGTTTATACCGTGTTTTGTTTCAATTCATGTATCATTTAGTTACAAATATGTGATATATCTGAACAACAAAGTGGTCAAAAATAATTTTATTCATTTTTTGGAAACATTTTCATGATCGCTTTTTTCGTTTTACATTTTCATTTATTGTCATTTCCATTCAGTCAGTCATTAAGTGCTATTTAAAATGTTAATTTGCTACATATCCAAACAAACAAACAAAGTGTGCAATCCAATGAATGTTAATCTAACTGGGTTTTGATAGATAACATATCTCTTTTTCTTCTCTCAATTATTTTATTTCTATTGTGCACTCTAATCAATATTAATCCAACTAATGTTCGTTTATACATTTTAAGAATGGCGTTTATCTTTTTTGAGAATTAGTTCTTATTTTATTTTATTTATTTGGGTCTACAACAGATGATACAAATGTTTGTGTCATTAAATGTGTACTAACAGAGGCGGGGGTGTTTGTGAAAATAACGGGAACAGAGCTGCTGTCAGACGATCAGCTGTGCAGCGTCATCACAAGGACGTCGCTTCACGTGACGCTTCGGAGGAAAGGACGTCCCATTGCTCTTAAAACTAATTTCCCTGCTTCTCGTGGTTTCCTTGCGTCCCTCCATGCTTCCCTGGTTGGAGGGACTAGACGCAGGGAAACGACGCAAGTGAGGGACACAAGGAATCCATTTAACCGAAGTGAGAAGGACCTGAGGTATTTGCGGTCTACAATGACAGAGAAGAGACTGTCAAGTTTGGCTGTACTCAGCATTGAATCAAAACGCACTAAAGCTTTGGATCTTAATCAGTTTGTGAGGCGTTTTGCTGAACAGAATGGTAATCGCCGCATCATAACAGTGATTCTGTGCACACTGTGAAGACCACTGAGACAAATGTAACATTTGTGATATTGAGCTATATAAATAAACATTGATTGATTGATTGATTGATTGATTGATTGATTGATTGATTGATTGATTGATTGATTGACAGCTGATAATAATATGATTGTTAATATTATCATATTAATTCAGACAAACATCGATGAGACAGTTAATTAATACTTATTGCAGCAGTCTGCATAGATTCGTACCCCTGCTGGTCTAAGAGTGAAACAAACTAATTCAGTTATTGTCCAGTTAAAATGCATTCAATTATGTCTGCCATCTTATATATTTCTATTTAAGGCTTTACTGATGTGCCACAATAATGTCACCTAATGTTATTCAGTTAAAATATCAATATTTTGGCTTTCCAAGTTAACATTGATTGATATGACTGCGATTAAATCAGCATATACTTCTGCCAGGGGATGCCACCCCTCAAAATCTCCTGCCACCCTCTTGCCACCCCATGAATATTTTTCTAGATCCACCCCTGAGTAGGTTATATTTTTCGTTTCGTTTAATAAGTTAATTTCAGGACAAATTTGGGAGTTTGTTTTGAGATTTAAATAGATTTTGAAAGTGGAGATAGAGAGAGAGAGAGAGAGAGAGAGAGAGAGACAGCGCTGTCTGCTTAGTAGCAATAATGTAGCTCAAGCCTTTATGCAACTTAGGCCTATACATTGTTTATGTTACTTATATGCCTGTGTGTCCATTGTTTTGAGTCTGTGTGTGTGTTGAGCGCAGCACCGTCTGCTTTTTGCAGCACAGTAACTAAAGCATACCGGTAGTTTTTTTGTAGACCTGTCTGCCCGTTTTGTGCACGTGCGTGCGCACTTGTGGCATTGATGGGATGACCTAATTAAAATACCGTCCGCCGTCCTCTTTGAGAAACATACACAACGCAGACAGACACCGGTCACAAAAGTATCAGATAGGCTTTAATTTACTTTTGATTGTCTATGATTAACTTTAAAAACATATCGGCGTTTTAACACTACGTTTATATATGTACTTATTATGGTTTGCATATGAGGTGGTCCGCGAAAACCCTTGATAATAAATAGTGGTCTGCATAAACAAAACATTTGAGAACCCCTGCTCTAAGGTATCTTAACACGTGTTTCACAGTTACCCACTGCTCCTTTGTAGGCTCAGCAAAATATTGTGATAGTTTGCTCACAACAAAACTTAAATCTGGCCTTGTACATGTGGTCAGGTATATAAGGCTGCCTACCGCCTCTCTGTACATCCTGACATCATCCATTTTCACTGCATTTTTTGTATAGTCAAGTTTTTGATCACGGGGTGTTTCTCTGGGTTTATAGTTTTGCATGTTAAACCTCTCCAGTATCTTGTTAACATATTTTTCCTGTGACATCTTTACACATCCATCCGACTGTTTGAAATCGATACCCAGAAAATGTTTTAGGCTGCCTAAATCTTTCATCTTAAATTTGGCAGAGAGCATCTCTTTCACTTACTTCATTATTTTGTCATTGCTAGCTGCAATGATCAGATCATCGACCCAGATGATTATTATCACCTTTCCACCTTCGGTCTCCTTGGCATAGACACAGTGGTCTGCTGGGTTCTGTGCAAAATCGCCTTCAGTTAAACAACCGTACAAAATCCTGTTCCAATTTCTACCGGATTGTTTTAGACCATTTTCCGTGCTTTCCAATCGTTTAAAATAGTTTTATTCCACTGTTAAATAACCTGTTCAATACAAACATGCCACTTGTAAAAATTAAATGACATTTCTGTGAACTGATATTTGTTTAGTGAGCTTATTAGAGGATGTTCCCTGAAGGATTGTAAAATGTTAATGAAGATGTCAGACTTAGTATATTTGTTAATAATTACATACAATACATGGAATTTGTGTGTGTTCCAAGTGAATCTGCGGCCCCCTGGTGGCCAGTACATCAATTATGTGGCCCCCACCACCATCAAAGTTGCCCATCCCTGATCTGGGTGATAGACCAAATACGCGGGGCTGTTCTTGTCATAACCCACAAAACGCCCCTGATCACACCTGGAATCAAGTTTTCCTTTGTCCTGTTTGTATGTGTAACATACAGACCCAAACTTCTGCATTGTAGAGACGTTAGGCTTTTTATCTGTCAGCATCTGGTAAGGGGTTTGTCCTGTACGCCTGTTAAAACATCTGTTACGTACTATGGCTGCTGTTTGGACTGCGTAGTTCCATAACTGTTTTGGTAGCTGACTTTCAGTTAGCATACACCTACCCATCTCAAAAAGAGTACGCCAGCTTCTCTCAGCTGTACCGTTCTGGTGGGGTGAGTACGGGGCTGACGTCTCATGTCTTATCCTGTTTTTCCTTAACAACGTTTGAAAATCCCTGCATGTGAACTCTGTGCCGTTGTCTGACCTTATACACTTCACTTTCCCATATGGGGCTGTATCTGCTAGGAATTGTTCCGTTGCCTGTACCGTGTCACTTTTAGTTTTTAGAAAATATACAAATATTGCACACGAGTAGTCATCAGTGAATGACTGTACATATTTGTAACCATCTCTTTACTCTGTAGCTACTGGACCGGCTAGGTCCATGTGTACCATTTGTAATGGAGCCTTTGCTCTACTATCAGGGTTTCTATTTCTGGTTTGTGCAAATTTCCCCTGAATACACACCTCACATTCTTGGTCGGGTTTATCTGTTTTGCCCTTGATCTGCATACCTTCAACCACATTTTGCATTTGTAGCACATCGTCATAATTACAGTGGCCTAGTATTTCATGCCACGTCTGTACATCATGGCAAGCATTGCATTTGTCACTATTCTCACCTTCAGTGTGCAAATAATACAACCTGTTGTACACATGAATGTCAAACCTGGTACCGTCTTTGTGTATCAAAGCGTCTTTTCCCTGCTTGAAAACGACAGTGGCTCCGCTGGCGGTCGCTGCCTTCACTGAGAAGATGTCCTGGGGATATGACGGTATAAACAATGCCTTTCTCAGCGTAGTGGTATGTTGCCGTCCTCCGCTGTCGACCAGGCAAACCTCTGCTTCTCCCTTGCGTTGAGCGACACCGTTGCACCGGGTACCGTCTGCCAGCTCCACGCAGTGTGTCTCTGGCTTGAACGTGTCATCGAAGTTTTTGAACTTGGTGATGTACGTGATGATGTGCGAGGTGGCTCCTGTGTCGACCATCAGGCCCTTCTCCTGGATGCTGCGTGCTGGCTGCTGCTGGACCCTGTTTTCTCCGTCTTTGATCCTGAAGACGTAATCTGCGTCGCCACCATCTTCTTCTGAGACTTTTCTCGCGCCATCTTGTCTGTCTTTACGCCTGCACTGTAGGAGCAAACACAGTGGTGGTGGCTTAAATCCCACCTCTGCTCCGTGCCGTCCGTTAGATGAGCCTGGTCAGATTAATAAGAGAAGGAGTTCAAAACACCGGAATAAAAGTTATAACAATAATCTGATTTTAATGGTAAAAAACACCAATACAAGTTACAGAGTACTCTGGACTCCCAGTTCTACTGCTGTGCGATACAGATATCGGGACCAGCCAGTCAGAAACGGGGCATTTTGCATGCATAAACAACAGTATATATAGACATATTTGGGGCGGAGAATCACTTCTTATCTTGCACCTGAGTTCCCTCCTTTACTTTCCCAAGGAAGATTTCACACAAACTATCCCTTCCCAGACAATCAAACATTGTACACAGATATATTGGTGCTTGAGATTATATTGGCCCCAGGAAGAACCTTGAAAAGAATATGTGTGTGTGCTGGTGGGAGGAGGTGTATGTATGTGTGTGCTGGTATCTGGGTCAGTGAGTGTAAGTGAGAAGGTTTATATATATATAGTAGTGGTGCACGATAATTATCGGCCCAATAATTATCGGTCCGATATTAGGAATTATGACGTCATCCCGATAAACCCGATAAAAGTATTAATAGCCCCGATAATATACAATATATTTATTGGGTAAAAAAAAAGAAAAAAATACTGCGGTGTGGGTGGATTGGGATGAGGGGCGCTTGTTTTTCACTCGGCTCCTCCCGTTTTGCCAGTACTGTGGTATTAGTGGTTTAGGAAGAGGGGAGTTTTTCACAAATCCAGCGCTCCCTAACTCATGCCTGGCTGTGACGTAAATGGTGTGCGGCCGTGAAGCCAGGACAGTAAACAAACATGTCGTCGGTAGTATGGGACTATTTCAAAGTTTCAGAGTTAGATAGTTGGCTTGCTATTTGTATTAACAAATGCAATGCAGAAGTTCCACGAGGAGGGAAAAAGGCTACGAGCTATAATACTTCCAACCTGATTAGTCACCTGAAACATCGCCATCGCTACGATGGTGTGTTAAAAGCGTACGAAGACGCCTGCGCTGCTAAACTAGCGGCAAATCCAAAGCCAGCTGCAAAGGCACCGGGGCTTTTACCTATCGACGAGGCTTTTGAAAAAGGCAAGAACTTTATTTGGGAAAATAAATATGGTCACTTTGAAGAGTCAAAACTGTTCTTGGCTTTGTTTTGTTCATAGTAGTAATGCTCATGTCATTTGCTCACTACTAGTCTTTTTTTTACCACCAGGTGTGCAAAAACTACAGGTACATTTAATATATATATTATATTATTATCGGTTATCGGTATCGGTATCGGTCTTGAGAAGCAGGAAGTTATCGGTATCGGTATCGGTTTCAAAAAAACAATATCGTGCATCCCTAATATATAGGATTACTTTAAAACAGTCCCAAATAATACATGTTCACTTCAATACAGTTCAAGATAATACCTGTTTACTTTAATACAGTTTAGAACAATATCTGTTTGCTTTAATCCCCCTTTTGATCTCAACTTCAGAGATCAACTTGTACACAGCATTTGAAACATAACCACTGTCATTCTTTTCTACTGTCTGTTCCCCAACATTTATATAAATCCATCAGTCGCTGGGATTTAGAGCACTTTAAACCTTTAGGAACAGTCCACCATAACAACTTCTTATGACAGTGGAGGGAGACCAAAATATGTAAAAAAATTGTCCTTGTCGGCTGAGTCATCGTGCTCGTCCTCCTCCGACGCGTAAGCCAACAAGGGCATTTGGTACGAAGGGGAAGGGGCAGCTTCTCCCTCAAAAAATGGGTTATTAAAACAAAGTTCCTCAAAAAATGGGATATTAAAACAAAATTCCTCAAAAAATGGGATATTAAAACAAACTCCACACCGGCTATATCAACCTGTTTCAGCGGAGAGTGTAGTCCCCTGTGCCGTCTTGGCTTGCTGTGTCTTTGTCCCCCCGATCCGCTGACGGCGGCTTCTGGGCTGCCTGCTAGAGAGATGTCTTCTGGATCCTCCTCCTCCGGCCCGCTGATGGCGGCTTCCGGGTCGATGCTGGAGAGATGTCTTCCCGATCCTCCGTCTCCGGCCCGCTGATGACGCCTCCCGGGTCGACTGCTGGAGAGATGTCCTCCCGATCCTCCGTCTCCGGCCCGCTGATGACGCCTCTCGGGTCGACTGCTGGAGAGATGTCCTCCCGATCCTCCTCCTCCGGTCCGCTGATGGCGCCTTCTGGGTCGACCTCTGGAGAGATGTCCTCCCGATCCTCCTCCTCCGGTCCGCTGATGGCTGCTTCCGAGTCGACCTCCTCGTCGAGGGCCAAGTCCGTCCTGATGTCGTCCACGGTCCTAGCAGGTGGTTTCCCCGCCGCACACTGGCTCCAGTGGTACGAGCTGTCTCCCTTTCCTCCTAGGTGGATGGCCTGAGAGATCCGCTGGGTCACTCGGTCGGGGCCGGAGAGCCTGGGGTTGAGCCACTTGGGCCTGATGACCTTCAGCCAGACGAACTCCGCTGTGTCGGCCTCCTGCTTCTCGGGTCCCCCTTTTAGCGTCAGCGACCTGTGTGGAGAAATCTGATACCCATCCCTTAAGCCTACGCTCAGGGCTCCTGGGCCCTCAGCTGTTTGACCCACCACTGCATAGGCCGCTTGGAGCCTGTTGGTGGGGTGTCTTAAAACAACATCCGTCTGTGAACAGGTTTTCTAAATTAATTGTAGACCTCCTATCTGCCAGTGCAGCTTCATAATCTTAATACTTGGACTGTGCCAACAAAATAAAAACCCCAACATCTTTAGGTGAACTAAATAACATATTTCAATAGCTCTGAATTTCTGACAAGCATCTGTGTTATTCTTAAATGAAATCCTTGAGATCCTATTTAAAATATAAATATAATATGAACTACTAATGTTTCTGGTAAAGAAACACACTAATGTTATGGATTCAAAAACAACCAAAATCATGATACTGACAAGTGAATGATTTCCTGGTGATACTGCTTTTACCTGTCAGTGCTTAGATATTATCAAGCTGAAAAAATGAATACAGAATTCCAACAAACTGTCATCAAATGTCTTTCTATTATGAATTTAGATGAAATGTATATCCCCATAATGACCTAAACAATAAAGTCTATGGCTTTTACTTCTTTACCAGGCTAGGTACATGATGTTGTCTAAATTAAATTATGTCTCATTACATTACTATGTTTTAGCTTTAACTGTAATATGTTCTTTCTACATTTCAAACCTCAGTTGCTTTAATACCTGTTGAAATATTACAAAATTGTTTCATCATCACAGGTCAACTTCTTCAGTATTCCATTCTGGAATTACATCTCTCACAGTAGCCCCTTGGCCACTGATTCTGCATCTATGTTACCTGTTATAACTCAATCAATATTAGAAACATGTCAACATCCATCAAACAGTATCTTATCCCCAGATATGGAGCAGGTCAATTCTAAAACTGTCAATCAATGGTCAGATTGAAAAATGTAGACTGTGAAGTTTACACTCCCCCTTTTTACACATGAACTCATGTGTAACAAAATCCTGTATGGGAAGAAAACCTTCAGGTAATAATGGATTATAAGAAAATACCAAACATTATTCACAAATGTACATCCATCATTTTCCACAGTAAACACTCCAGTGAAATGAAGTGTTTCTCTCCATCTTTCAGTGCTAAAAGAAACAGAATCTTCATGTTTTAGTTTGAGCTTCACATTCTGCAAACCGCCACCTCTTGTGGGAGTGAAATATCATCAAGTAGATTAGAAACGGGTCACAAGTGCGGTTTTCCAATTCTGTGGAATTGTAGGAAACCTCTCATTTCCCACAGAGCCCCAGAATAATGTGTTAGTCCAAAAACATGCTTGATTCGTCATTGTTTTAAATCATGCAGTTGCACTGATCACATGCAGACATACACTCACATTCACACTCACACTGTCAGGTTGTAAAGTCAAGTTTGGTCAGGTTCACCCCAGAGTCAGTCATTGACAGTGCCTTCTCAAGTTACACTGTCAGTCAGGGTCAAAGGTCAGTTGGTCTCAGTCTTTTTGACCATGTGTCGTGCTCTGCAGAGACTTTGATATGTCAGCATAGGCCAGTATCCTTTGTCTACAAAAATCTGTCATATATGGAGCGCCATCATTTATTAATTCACGATTACAACTATAATTTTCCAGATATCTCTAACTTTTCATTGGGACAGCTGTTTCCCACATTTTCTGCAACTTGGTACAAAACTCACTTCCTTATAGTACTACTACTGCAGTTCATTAACACCTAATCTATATTAAAATGTCTAATAGATCTAATTCAGAAACTTGTGTACTTAACTATTATCTTGAATCAAACCATTACTAGGATCTGTGTAGCTCTGCATTTCATAGGTCATTATACTCATTTATCTTCAATTCTGGTCTACCTAAAAAACAATGTTAAACTCTTTAGCAGTGTGTGGAACCCTGGGTGTCCGAACATGCAACAATTACTCCCTACTTTATCAAGGATTTAAAAATAGAAGTAATTTCGTATGTCCATCCGAAAGCCCTCCTATGGTAATAACTATGCCACAATGGTGAAACCAATACCTCAAATTGAAATACTATATTTTGTTTAGAACTAGCTTTCCCTTCAACATGACCTATATAAATAAATATTTGTCTGATTTTATTGAGTGGTTACCAAAACTCTCCCTTTGAACTGTAGATAAATACTGTAACAACTTAACACTACCCAATTCTCACATGAATAAAAACTCTAAAAGAATAATTTGTAAACCTGATCAAGAGATTGAAGAATCTGTTCTACTCTGTACTCCTAACTCCAAAACACCCACTGCTGAAAGTGTAGTGAATATTTCCATCATGTCTCCCCCTTTTATCCCACAGTACCTTCAGTGTGTGTTAGGATTATTTTCTCCTTTTACTTTAATAGTTTCTTCTTTACTGCTATTTTTAATTTACCAATTGATTGATTAATGGGTAATACAACTTTTTATCTTTACTTATTTATCAAGTCAATTCAATTTCTTTAAATTTGGTTCTTTAAAATACATTAGTAGATACCTTGTGGAGTATTCACAATAATTAATCTTCTCTAGGATATGAAATCCGTTCATCTTTAAGCAGATACTATTTCCTTATTTATCTTTTGTTCATGATAACAATGGTATAACAACCACATGTTTTACCCATTGCTAGTTGCTATGTCAAGATTATTATGTGTGACATAATAATCAGATGTCTTGTTTGCTAAACAAGAATATTAAACTTTAATCTTTTCAGTTTTCCAGACCATCATTTAAACAAGCAGCCTCTTATCTAAACACTAAGCATTAAGGTTTCTACACCACCCCCTGGGAAACTCTTGCACAATTATGCTGTAAAATCATTGCACCATTCCTTCAGAGTCTGAACAATCTGAGACAAGCATGTCTCAAGATCTTGTCATAATGAGCACAGTCAGTGATGCAGCTGTAGTCAGTGGCAGGGTCCCCAAAAAAGCTAGGACCGGCCCTGTTCAGTGGGGTTCAAGGAAACTCTACCTGGCATTGGGATGAGGGAAGGAATCACTTTGACACACGTTGTCCTCTGTACAGCAGAAATCCCCCCAAAACCGCAGTACCTCTTCACACCATTGTTGCCTTGACAACGAGGCACAAGCAAAATGTCAATACCTCCTCAGAGATGCGTTCTTTGCACACTTCTTCTGTTTGCAGTGAGCAACTCTTCACCAACACACTGATTCAGAGAACCCAAAAGGTGGTGCACAACTATCCAATGCTGCTGTAATCACAGCCATTCAGCTACTGAGAAAAACTCAATTTAAATCTCTCTCCCAACGGGTTACAAAATAAAACGGCTGAGGTCAGGAATGCTGAAACATGTGAATGTTAAAACAAACTAACGATAGTAGTCTGCCTATTCTTTATTACTTCAGTACTAAGTTAATAGGCAAAACAAAGACACCCTCCTTAACCACTATAGATTCATTTTTAATCTTCTTAAATTTGAAACCCAAAAGGTATTAATTCTCCACCGTGATCCATTTCTACATCAAAGTCCATAAAAACTGATGATTTATTTCAAAAACATGAAGGATGACAGTTCTCATAAAACACTATTCTCTTTACTCCAGTACTAAGTCGGATGAGCAAAACAAGGAAACTCTCCCTAACTACTATAGATTAATCTTTTATCTACTTGGTTAATTCTATTCATTTTCAAATTGTTTATCTAAGTTGTGTTACAAGCATGGTGAGGTTGTAACAGAATACACAAATAACTGTATTCAATCCGCGCCGTATTTGAAAACTGTAAT
The DNA here is from genome assembly GCA_028583405.1 of Pogonophryne albipinna. Lineage (NCBI taxonomy): Eukaryota > Metazoa > Chordata > Actinopteri > Perciformes > Artedidraconidae > Pogonophryne > Pogonophryne albipinna. Next base: position 145,998 of record JAPTMU010000266.1, read on the forward strand.
GAATTAAAATCAATGTTTAACGACGTAATATAAGTTAAATATATTCTTAAGCTAATTACTGTTTTATTGTGAAGGCATCTCTGGTGAACAGCGGCCTGTGGCTTTTATTTTGAAAGGCCGTTCCGGAAATATACTCCGTAATATGAACAGTGAGTTTGACTTCTAGAAACATGGAAAGTCACGATAACAATCGTTCTAATGCATTAAATAAAGTCATGAAAGAGACAAGGAGGGGAAAAGGCGTGTGGAAGTAAGCAATGAACTGAAAATGCCACCAATCCTCTATTTTAACCATGGTTTTAACGTGATGGCGGACATTGAAAACCGAAGCGGGCATAAGCACCCCTGTCATACATACACAAGATTCCTTCTGACTGACAAGAGTTCAAAAACACTTCTGCTTATCACTTACTACTTTTTGTTTTAATCATAACGTAAAAATAGTATTGTGGTGAATAACTTGCGTTTTCCTACTTTAAACAAACATGAAATGAGTCACTATTGTATGATAAATACTACTCCCAAATAACATTTATAATATATATATATTTCTTACAGTGAGTTCGTTATTTCATGTCTAACAAATTCTCCTCTGTCTATGTCTAATCTAGGTGGAATCCACTATTATATTACATTTTTAAAGACATTAATCTTTCTAGGTACGTCATATACTCAGTGAACCACTTTTTACTTTCCCTTAACGTTACTGTATGTAATATAATTTTTTCCTTGAAATATAATTAAGTACAATCCTTAGTTAATGACAAATACCATGAAATTCACAATGTAATGCAATGGTACCAATCAGTTCTCAAAACCTCTCATAAAACCACAAAGTGACGTAACTGTATACTACAAAAACTATGCTAAAAACAACAAATTATAGTTTCTTATTTCCTCCCTTTGTCCTTCATTCCGTCCAAGTGATGCAGTGATTACATCTTTATTTATATCCCTAAACATTTTGACGCGTTTTGCAATAAAGTCAAATATTTCTCCATCCGTAGGTGCATGTGTTCAATCAATCAATCAATCAATGTTTATTTATATAGCCCAATATCACAAATGTTACATTTGTCTCAGTGGACTTCATAGTTTGTACAAAATATCAGTATGACAATACGTCACCCTCTGTCCTTAGACCCTCACATCGTACAAGGAAAAACTTCCAAAGAAAACCCACAGTTTTTAAAGGGAAAAATGGGAGAAACCTCAGGGAGAGCAACAGAGGAGGGATCCCTCTCCCAGGACGGACAGACGTGCAATAGATGCCGTGTGTAAATTGAAAAGATAATACATTTGCAACATAGGTAGTCCAAATGTTTGGAAATGCATGTGTGTATAATAGGAAGATGAATGTGATGACACTGGTGTTTCTTTAATGTCTTGAGGGAACAGGAGTGTGCCAACGTCACTAGAGCGTTGAAACTCCCCTCCCTGTGTTTGGGCTGCTATCATGGTTTGGGGATTTTTGGCTGGGAGGGGAGTAATAGTTGCTCCTTTAATGGCGAGTGCTGCGTTATGGCAAATCCTCCTTAATTTATCTACTGCCTCTTTCTCTTTGTTTAGTTTCTTACGGCCAAATAATGCGGGCTCTTGCCCGTTTAGGTTTCCAAGTTTCTTTACAAGCTGTCGCTCATAAACATTTAGCGCTGAGCTTAAACTTCCTAAAGTCTCATCTCCTCCTACCCTGTCCTCTTCCATCATTTTATTTTTTAGGAACCTCAGATCTGCACAAGCCTTTTTCTTTAGGAACTTTAGATCTGCACACATTTTTTCTTGTCTCTCTGTTTGATTCCAATGAGAATCAATCTCTCAGTCTGTTCCCATTGTTCGCAGAAGCTTCCGGGAATTGGAACGCCTAAATCACTCTTTTCAAACTCTCGTTTCATGATTGACTTCGTATCTATTATCTGACTAGGTTGATATGTGTTCACTTGTATTTATGAATACACTGGACAAATCTTGTCGTTACTCTTAATGTCCTTATTCTATTTATTTGAATGCCCTGTCCTTAATTCAGACGTGCACACAGCATATGGTTATACACCCTGTCCGCCTCCAGAGGGTAGCAGCTGACCACGAATGAACTTCCTCTGTCTGATGAAGCTCCCAGCTTCTGCAAACCTTCTCCTGTCACTATGTTTCTGCTCTCTCTTCTCAATTATTACACAGATTCGACGTAAAAAATCACACAGTTTATTACAGAATTTTCCCAGCGAGTCAGCCGTGCAGGACTAGACTACCTCACGGAGATCTCGCTGGTTCACTTTACTTTCTTTAGTGAGTTAAGGTACGGGAATGCACTACCATACTCTTACAAACACTTAGTGCCCTAGGTACAAGACTGCTCTACCTGACTCTACAAACACTTTCTTAAATATAACTCGGTGCCTTAGGTCCGGAATGTTCTACCTGACTCTAAGCACTTTCTTACTTTCTACAGTATTGTATTTTTTACCGTGACTAAGAACACTGAGAATGCCGCTGACAACTCTAAAATGTTGTAGCAAGGCCAAATCACAGATTTTGGTAATCAACAGGTATCTGTTTTACATTTGTATCATGTAGGACGCCCTGGTGTAGTTGTCAGTGGTGTCCAGGTGTCATCCCCTGGACTGAATTCCGTCCGCTAGCTGTCGGTGGTCCTCCTAGAGACCAGCACTCATCACGTCGGAGGTCACCAGCTTGTAGGAGCAAACAGTGGTGCTGGCTTAAAGCCCACCTCTGCTCCGCGCCGTCCGTTAGATGAGCCTGGTCAGATTAATAAGAGAAGGAGTTCAAAACACCGGAATAAAAGTTATGACAATAATCTGATTTTAATGGTAAAAAACACCAATACAAGTTACAGAGTACTCTGGACTCCCAGTTCTACTGCTGTGCGATACAGATATCGGAACCAGCCAGTCAGAAACAGGGGGCATTTTGCATGAATAAACAACAGTATATATAGACATATTTGGGGCGGAGAATCACTTCTTATCTTGCACCTGAGTTCACTCCTTTACTTTCCCAAGGAAGATTTCACACAAACTATCCCTTCCCAGACAATCAAACATTGTACACAGATATATTGGTGCTTGAGATTATATTGGCCCCAGGAAGAACCTTGAAAAGAATATGTGTATGTGTGTGTGTGCTGGTATCTGGGTCAGTGCGTGTAAGTGAGAAGTTTTATATATATATAGGATTACTTTAAAACAGTCCCAAATAATACATGTTCACTTCAATACAGTTCAAGATAATACCTGTTTATTTTAATACAGTTTAGAACAATATCTGTTTGCTTTAGCACGTGGCGTCTTTGTGTGTGTCACTTTTGCATTGACTACACCATGCCTTCTGCCGACACACTCTCGCTCTGTGGCCTATTGTGCCGCACTTAAAACACACAATATCGGCATTGTCACTGTTCCGGTCATATGCACCTTGCTTGGCGGGCCGCCGTCCGGGTCTCGCTTGAGTCTTCATCACGTTATCACTCGACTCTGTCGTGCTTAATTTCTCTGTGTCTTCAAAACTCCTTAGCTTTGTCCTGAACTCTGGAAACGTTATATTGTCAGCATTATGTGCCATGTGTATTGCAAATGGCCTAAACATCCCAGGCAGTCCTTTTAAGACCATGGCTATCAGTAGGCCGTCGCCTAACGTTTCACCTGCGTTCCGTAGCGCAGTGATGGTGGTTTCTGCCCGTATGATATAGTCTGTGACACTTTCACTGTTCGTCTTCTGAAGCGATGTCAACATGGTATACAAGTTTATTATCCGGGGTTTTCCCCTCCCGGCATAATATCCCCTTAATATATTTACGGCTTCTCTTGCATTGTCGGGCGCATCCCTCATAATTAGCGAGAGGCTTTTGTCGTCTAAAAGTTGTATTAGCTCAGCATACGCGTTTTTCTTGCCGTCTGCCGCTATCTCGGCTTCACTATTTGGTTCTCTTACAATCGTGTTCTTTAACCCTAATAGGTGAAGGTGTCCTAACACTTTTGTCTCCCACAGTTCATCCTTAGTTTCATCTCCGTCGAATACATCAGTCGAGGCAACCTGCTTGTCCCTCGATGATCCATGTTAGCTTATCTTGCTATCCCGTTAGCACGCTGTTCGCCGTGACTTTCTGACGGTGATAAATCTTCAAACTTCTCCCCGAATGACTCCTGGGCCCATAACCTGTTGAGGTTTAGGATGGCAGCTTCTTCTTATGCTGCACTCGGAGAGAAATATTGGAGACGGAGACGATGAACTGTTTAGCCCTTGAGCATGATTTATTCCTCTGCTTCACGGGTGATTCCTTCGCTCAGCCGAGCTAACTTAGAAGAGAACAAACATAGACAGTGTACACGTGCATCAGGTGAACACACCCTCATTTACATGACGCAAGACTGGTCATTACGTAGCACGTAATACTACAATACCTCACAGTGGTACAATAACAGTATTACATCCCTATAGTACAGAATAGACAATCTCTAGTCTATACATACAATAACTGAGGACATATGTAAACATTTCCCTTAACAAATGGAATCGAGGGGGAGTTAGTAAACCCCGCTAAACACTTACGTCAAGTTGAGAGAGGCTTGCGTAAACAGCACGTGAGACAGCCGGAACCCCGGACTGCAAAACTTTATACCTACTCTGCGGCCATGAATGTAATGATGGATTATCAGCAACAATTCTAAAGTGACTAAGAGACATTGGATTAACCATGAGCAGCGTTTTTATTCCCTTGAACACGATTTTTGATCACAAAACAGCAACGGTAAGACATAATTATTGTTATGGTTTAGAACACTGTTGTTGTTTTCTTGCTCTGTTCTGTTCTGGCTGCTAGCTCAGTGAGTCCGTGTCCTACAGTGATGATACTTATATCAAAATAATCTGTGGAGTATTAGCTTTCAGATGATATGTAGTTTGTGCAGAACATATTAAGTTTTAAAGATTGTTTTTGCTAGTTAGCACCGGAAGTAGCATCAGCCTGTTTTCACTAAGGGCTAATGCTAACGCTTCTTGTGAGACTTGTGCTTTGTTTCGGTAAAAATGGCTCATATCGTCAGGTTGCTGAGTTTTTTCCCGTTATTTGAGTATAAGACATTCATAGGTTTTTAAATATTAAGAAGCCCCCAGACGCTGTCAATCAATCAATCAATCAATGTTTATTTATATAGCCCAATATCACAAATGTTACATTTGTCTCAGTGGTCGTCACAGTGTGTACAGAATATCAGTATGACAATACGACACCCTCTGTCCTTAGACCCTCACATCGTACAAGGAAAAACTTCCGGAGAAAACCCACAGTTTAAAGGGGAAAATGGGAGAAACCTCAGGGAGAGCAACAGAGGAGGGATCCCTCTCCCAGGACGGACAGACGTGCAATAGATGCCGTGTGTAAATTGAAAAGATAATACATTTGCAACATAGGTAGTCCAAATGTTTGGAAATGCATGTGTGTATAATAGGAAGATGAATCCACGAGGATATCCATCCAGGACCTATGATCCAGGACCACAGCCACAACTTGCGATCCAGGGCCAGACTATTTAAAGGGTTACCAGGAGCATGAGAATATCCTCCACAGTGGTGGTGCCGTGAAGAAGGCCTAATATGGATGCCGATGGGCGGACGATAAAGCACCGCAAAATCCACCCCCCTTTTAGGGTTACCAGGGGCATGAGGTTCTGTAGGGTGTGATAATCTGGGTTTAGTCCGTGGGGGAGTGCTTAAGTCCGGGGGCCCGGGGACTCACGGTGTGCAAGGTTATGGAGGTGTCCATGTCAGGGACACATGCTGGAGGTCATTAGTCTGTCCTTTGGGGCTCTTTGAGGGGCCACAGAGAGGTGCAATTACTGGTCTCTCTCCTGGAGGTGTGAAATAAGCAGAGTGCCCATGTGAGGGAGACATGCTGGAGGTCTGTAGTCCGTCCTTTGGTGGTCTGTGAGGGGCCACAGAGAGGTGGTTTTCGCGGTCTCTCTCCTGGAGGTGTGAAATAACCTAAGTGCCCAAGTTATGGAGACATGCTGCATCATTAGTCCGTCTTTTGGGGCTCTTGGAGCAGCCAAATTGGCCATCATAAGATGCATCACCACATATGATGCATGGTGAAGCACATGTGCTGCAGAGTCAACCTCTTACAGATCGGACAACCGATCAACATCCTATCTGTATGCATGAACATTTTGGTACCGGGAAGTGTACCCAGTATAATGTATAGAACCGGGGGCGACAAAGAAGGAAAGTTGCACTCAGCGAACTAGGAAGACCCCTGTCAAATCTATCCAGTTTATTTTCAAAACATTGTTTTGTCCATTTGCATCATCGTGCGAAAGGTGTCCCATTTAGGCACTCGTTAGGCGGGCAGAGATCCCTGTCATCTCTCGGTCCTATCCTCCAGGCAAGGCGGGGGCCAAAACTGCGTGAAAAAGTATCCGAAAATAGTGCATCATAATGCGGGTAGAGTCCCATCAAACTTCCCTTGCAGTCCTCCAGAGTCTGGAAATACTCTGTTATCTTTTTGGAGTACCATGAAAACCGGCCAAATGTATCCGGAAATAGTGCATCATTATTCCGTGACAACTCTCCTTGAATTCCTCCAGAGGCACGTTCAAAAACTTAAAGTTTGTTAAGAACCATGATTCGGGTCCTACAGGCAACAATTGTATCCGAAATAGTGTCTCATTATTCCGTGACAACTCTCCTTGAATTCCTCCAGAGGCACGTTCAAAAACTTAAAGTTTGTTAAGAACCATGATTCGGGTCCTCCAGGCAACAATTGTATCCAAAATAGTGTCTCATAATTCCATGACAACGCCCCTTGTATTCCTCCAGAGGCACGTTCAAAAACTTGAAGTTTGTTAAGAACCATGATTCGGGTCCTCCAGGCAACAATTGTATCCGAGCCAAAGCACTCATGTAGCGGACACATTCCTCCATGATGTGAAACAGCCGGTTTTTTTCTACGTGCTCTCAAAAACCGGGTTTCCGATTTCGTGCAGATGGTAGCTTGGAAAAGATGAATAGATTTATTTGACGGAGGAAGGGAGGTCTCGAATCCCCTCTCCCTTGTAAAATGAAACGTGGGGGTGAAAATGTGTCCGGGGCTTCCGCCGGAAGCGCCGAAGACTTGAGTTTTTGTAAGCCCCTCCTCCGTTGGCACTTAGCCGTTTTTTCGAGAATTTCGAATAACCTCCATAACCTCGCACCGTGAGACCCCGGGACCCCGAAATTAAGCACTCCCCCACGGACTAAACCCAGATGATCACACCCTCAAGAACCTCGTGCCCATGGGAGCCTTAAAGGGGGGGGGGGTGGAGTTTGCGGTGCTTTACTGTCCGCCCACTAGCATCCATATTCGGCCTTCTTCACAGAGTCGAACCCGCAGTTCGGAGGAACCGACAGCCAAAGCACCGGCACGTGGACCGGGGGAGAAGGCCCTCCGATGGCGGGTCGCGTTTACCATTCGATCAGTGAGAAATCAGGAAAAAGTCTGAGTTCACCTTTGGGAGAACCATGAAAAGCCGCCAAATGTATCCGAAAATACTGCTTCATAATGCAGGTAGAGTCCCCTGACAACTCCCCTTACATTCCTCCAGAGTCTGGAAATACTCTGTTATCTTTTTGGAGAACCATAAAAAAGGGGTGAAAATGGATAAAAGTACCCCAAAATAGTGTTCCATAAGGCGGGTAGAGTCCCCTGACAACTCCCCTTACATTCCTCCAGAGGCGGAAAAAGTCAAAGTTAACTTTTGGAAGAACCATAGGAAAGGGGTGAAAATGGATAAAAGTACCCCAAAATAGTGTTCCATAAGGCGGGTAGAGTCCCCTGACAACTCCCCTTACATTCCTCCAGAGGCAGAAAAAGTCAAAGTTAACTTTTGGAAGAACCATAGGAAAGGGGTGAAAATGGATAAAAGTACCCCAAAATAGTGTTCCATAAGGCGGGTAGAGTCCCCTGACAACTCCCCTTACATTCCTCCAGAGGCAGAAAAAGTCAAAGTTAACTTTTGGAAGAACCATACAAAAGGGGTGAAAATGGATAAAAGTACCCCAAAATAGTGTTCCATAAGGCGGGTAGAGTCCCCTGACAACTCCCCTTACATTCCTCCAGAGGCAGAAAAAGTCAAAGCTAACTTTTGGAAGAACCATAGGAAAGGGGTGAAAATGGATAAAAGTACTCCAAAATAGTGTTCCATAAGGCGGGTAGAGTCCCCTGACTACTCCCCTTACATTCCTCCAGAGTCTGGAAATACTCTGTTATCTTTTTGGAGAACCATAAAAAAGGGGTGAAAATGGATAAAAGTACCCCAAAATAGTGTTCCATAAGGCGTGTAGAGTCCCCTGACAACTCCCCTTACATTCCTCCAGAGGCAGAAAAAGTCAAAGTTAACTTTTGGAAGAACCACAGGAAAGGGGTGAAAATGGATAAAAGTACCCCAAAATAGTGTTCCATAAGGCGGGTAGAGTCCCCTGACAACTCCCCTTACATTCCTCCAGAGGCAGAAAAAGTCAAAGTTAACTTTTGGAAGAACCATAGGAAAGGGGTGAAAATGGATAAAAGTACCCCAAAATAGTGTTCCATAAGGCAGGTAGAGTCCCCTGACAACTCCCCTTACATTCCTCCAGAGGCAGAAAAAGTAAGTTAACTTTTGGAAGAACCAGAGGAAGGGGTGAAAATGGATAAATTGTATCCCAAAATAGTGTCTCATAATTACGTGACAACGCCCCTTGTATTCCTCCAGAGGCACGTTCAAAAACTTAAAGTGTGTTAAGAACCATGATTGGGGGTCCTCCAGGCAACAATTGTATCCGAGCCAAAGCACTCTTGTAGCGGACACATTCCTCCATGATGTGAAACAGCCGTTTTTTTTCTACGTGCTCTCAAAAACCGGGTTTCCGATTTCGTGCAGATTGTAGCTTGGAAAAGATGAATAGATTTATTTGACGGAGGAAGGGAGCTCTCGAATCCCCTCTCCCTTGTAAAATGAAAGGTGGGGGTGAAAATGTGTCCGGGGCTTCCGCCGGAAGCGCCGAAGACTTTTTTTTAGCCCCTCCTCCGTGGGCACTTAGCCGTTTTTTCGAGAATTTTAAAAAACTTCATTTTTGATTATTTTAAGATATAATTGACCGTTTTCTTTACTTTTTTTTGCTTTCCACGGGTGGGGGCGCATGGCAGGCCGCCTATGACCTCCCAAATTCGGCCTGGAACCTCCGGGAATTGTAGACTAAGCTCCATAAACTGACAAAGTCACCCAGAAATGTCATTTTAATAGCCCAAAAAGATATAATACAAATACATTTAAATAGTAAAAGGTACAATTGTGCTCCTAATTACCCGGAATTTGATTTATATAGCCCCATGATAGTGATTAAAAATAATTTTCATGGAAAAAAGTGTTAAAATGCCTGATTAATATGTTTGTAATGCTGGCAGCAGGTTCACTGCTGTAGGCAGGGTCCCACACTCACAGGCAGAGCTCCAGGGTGATGCACATGGCTTTCTTAGCCAGGAAGAAGTGTGTGAAAGCTGGGTAAAGTGTTCATGCAGCCCCTCCATAACGGTAATAATGGTTAGAAGGGCTTACAAAGAGCTCCAGGGTGATGCACATGGCTTTATTACCCCGGAATGAATGCTTACAAGCCGGGTAAAGTCTCCCTGCAGCCCCTTCATAACGGTAATAATGGTTAGAATGGCTTACAAAGAGCTCCAGGGTGATGCACATGGCTTTATTACCCCGGAATGAGTGCTTACAAGCCGGGTAAAGTCTCCCTGCAGCCCCTCCATAACGGTAATAATGGTTAGAAGGGCTTACAAAGAGCTCCAGGGTGATGCACTTGGCTTTATTACCCCGGAATGAGTGCTTACAAGCCGGGTAAAGTCTTCCTGCAGCCCCTCCATAACGGTAATAATGGTTAGAATGGCTTACAAAGAGCTCCAGGGTGATGCATATGGCTTTATTACCCCGGAATGAGTGCTTACAAGCCGGGTAAAGTCTCCCTGCAGCCCCTCCATAACGGTAATAATGGTTAGAAGGGCTTACAAAGAGCTCCAGGGTGATGCACTTGGCTTTATTACCCCGGAATGAGTGCTTACAAGCCGGGTAAAGTCTTCCTGCAGCCCCTCCATAAGTAGTAATGGTTAGAAGGGCTTACAAAGAGCTCCAGGGTGATGCACTTGGCTTTATTACCCCGGAATGAGTGCTTACAAGCCGGGTAAAGTCTTCCTGCAGCCCCTCCATAACGGTAATAATGGTTAGAAATCATTTCCAGGGCAGAAAGCTGTTTTTAAAAGTGAAAAAACGATTTAAAACCTGTCAGGTGCTGATCACTGCTGTTAGCAGGGTGTCAGCTTCGTGGACCCCAAAGTTAAAAGGAAATGTCCAGGATATTGACATAGCATATTTATATACAGAATGATGATTATTTTACCCTCAGATCAGCGCTTTTATGCGGGTATCATCAGTGCTGTTAGCAGGGTGTTTGCTTCGTGGACCCCAAATGTAATGTCCATGATCCACGGGGTGGACACAGACACATGCGTAGAGCACCCCCAAGTATGTAGGTACAGTTGGTCAAATTTGTCCTGTCGGTGGCAGGGACTTTGCATTATAAGTTGACGTCACATTTCCATTGTGCGGACATTTGTACATTTAAATGACAAATCACATGTTAAATCTGTCCATAAGGCAGACCTTTCCCTTCCTGGTGGATATAGAGTTGCTGCGGGGAGGGGGGGGGGGGGGGGGTTGAGATGCACAGGCTGCAGTGGAGACGCTGCGCACAGCTGATCGACAGCTGGGACACAAACCACCAAATAGGAAAACATAATTCAGATCCAGTCGCCATGACTCCACTCCGGAGGGATTCCCTGATCATCTCTTACAGTTTTTCATCAAGGGGGGGGGGTCTCCTGTCCCCGGTACAAACACACTGCCTGAGGAAGGCTATGTGTATTTTTTTTGTCATGAACCTTTTTCGGACCACTTATTTATTTTGGTGACGATCCGACCTCCATGCTGCTACTCTGGTTCAAACGGCACCCACCAAACAATAGGATTTATCTCGACCTCCCCAAAATAACCAAAATCTGACACGGTGTGAGATGTCTTTTTTAGCTGTTCCGTCGTCATTTTCTGCTATCTTCTTCATAAAGTCAGTCAGAATGAATGAATGAATGGGCGTTTCTTTGACTATTTATAGGCAAATATGGGCGTTACGTGAAGCCCGCAAAAGCTGCACCGCATTTCGAGTCGATTGTGATTTATAAAGGGAAACCGGCGTAGGAAGTGCTGTACGCACTTTCCTCGCCGGTACGCAATGTTTGGTTTATCGGAAAATGTCGGAAAATGTCTGTACCTATTTTTTGGATTTCTACTACGTAAGCAACCTTCCCACGTGAATCCTACGCATGGCGTTATAAATGAAAAATACATGAACCTCACGGGAGTCACTCCTCAGTTTATACCGTGTTTTGTTTCAATTAATGTATCATTTAGTTACAAATATGTGATATATCTGAACAACAAAGTGGTCAAAAATAATTTTATGGAAACATTTTCATGATCGCTTTTTTCGTTTTACATTTTCATTTATTGTCATTTCCATTCAGTCAGTCATTAAGTGCTATTTAAAATATTAAAGTGCTACATATCCAAACAAACTGTCACCGCTAGGCAAACCAGTATGAACCCAAAAGCACGACTCGACAAACAAAGTACAAATAAAAGTCTTTACTGAAAAAATAGTGACACTGTGAGCTCTCCGAGGTAACAGGTTTCGCTAACAAAAAACACTCTTACGAGAAAAAGGTTAACATAGTATCAAATGTTAGGTGCTGTCCCGAGGTGAGTTAGCATACGCTAGATCTACTCGGCCAGGTGATCAACTTGTGTGGTTACGGAGGACTCGAAACCCTTTTGGTTACCAACAAGATCCTTAACTCCCTGCTGAATGGCAGACATCTTCTCCTGTTCGTTCATACGTCTCCCCTGAAAGCGAAGGGCAGCTTGCAGCTGTTCTGAGTCGGCTGGGTCCATTTTACGTGCCAGTTCGTACTGTCACGGCTAGGCAAACCAGTATGAACCCAAAAGCACGACTCGACAAACAAAGTACAAATAAAAGTCTTTACTGAAAAAATAGTGACACTGTGAGCTCTCCATAGGAGTAACAGGTTTCGATAACAAAAAACACTCTTACGAGAAAAAGGTTAACATGGTATCAAAAGTCAAAAAGATAAAGTAAATTCCAAAACCTCGGTTCTTAGCTCTTAGCAGATAACATGGACTTCACGCTGGCAGTCAGGCACATGGGACGAAACAAACTGGCAACAAGACAAGAAGGGAGACAGAAACTATATATAGGCAGGCTAAGGGGGAACAGGTGCAGACAATTAGGGCGGAGTTGACAATCACAGTGGAGGGAAAAAACACAAAGGGAGGAAGTGAGGTAATCTGCAACAAGAAGGAAAGGTTACTACAAAATAAAACAGGATACAAGACTGAACTTAATACATTAACTTAACAGATTTTACGAGATAACACAAACAAAGTCTGCAATCCAATGAATGTTAATCTAACTGGGTTTTGATAGATAACATCTTTCTTCTCTCAATTATTTTATTTCTATTGTGCACTCTAATCAATATTAATCCAACTAATGTTCATTTATACATTTTAAGAATGGCGTTTATCTTTGAGAATTAGTTCTTATTTGATTTTATTTATTTGGGTCTACAACAGATGATACAAATGTTTGTGTCAGTAAATGTGTAGGCGGGGGTGTTTGTGAAAATAACGGGAACAGAGCTGGGTTGCGTTCCGATAATCAGCTCCTAAATTCTAACCCTATCTCCTATTCCTTGACCTCTGAGTGAAACGTCACGGGGTTAAGGGATAGTGGATAGGAGAATTCAAAAGGACTTAGGAGAAGAGACTGCGGTGCTTTAGAGAATCCGACTGCACTTTCACTATCTGACGCGTTTATGATGCGCCAGCGGACGTCATAAATGTGCGTCTGCTGCTGTGGGGAAACTATGGAAACTACAGTTTTCTATACAGCGGACTACAACATGGATGTTTAATAAGAACGACGGACTCATCTCGAGACTCTGCACCGTGCTCTGACGCTGTTGTTTTATGCTTTATGAACGTGGACAACAGAGAAACATATTGTTCATGACCAAAGTTGGAATTGAAATAAAAAAGGAAAGTGAAACTTATGCTCGTCACCCTCTCCCTCCGGTCCACATTGATACAAATGATCCCAATACGTATGATTGTATGAAAAGATCTTAAAATAAATACAAAATGTATTTATTATAAACGTTCGTCCTTAACATCTATCACTGTGTATATCACCATCCAAACATCTTTTAAAAGTTGAACAAACCCCACACAGCTCAGTAAAGACTGTGAAATGTTGACTTTATTTGATAATTTCAGTAAAAACTAGCGTTCATATTTCTCTTTTGATTATAATACTGATGAATGTTCAAAACAAAGCACTTTGGCAACTTACCACCTACGTTTTAAAATGCTTAATAAGCACCGTAACTTTCATGATATCATTTCTCGGTCATAATCGGTTGTTTCCGTGAACGGCCGACTGTTGTGTGACGGCAAATGCTGCGGCTGCAATGCATTGTGGGACAGCATTTTCTCCTCTCCTTTCGGTGAGGGACGTCCAGTGGTTCCTAAGCTAAAGGAGGTTATAAAGGAAGTTTGAAACCTCCTTTCCTTTCATTTAGAGAATTGGAACGGCACTTATCATGGCTGCCACTGAGGAACTTCCGGGTCATTTCACTTGGTTAGGAAGGTTCCTAAGCTAAATTATTAGACTATTAGACTATTGGAACGCAACCCTGCTGTCAGACGATCAGTTGTGCGGCGTCATCACAAACAGACGTCGCTTCACGTGACGCTCCGGAGGAAAGGACGTCCCATTGCTCTTAAAACTCATTTCCCTGCTTCTCGTGGTTTCCTTGCGTCTCTCCATGCTTCCCTGGTGGGAGGGACTAGTCGCAGGGAAACGACGCAAGTGAGGGACGCAAGGAATCCATTTAATCGAAGTGAAACGCAGCCACTGATACATCCTCCACGGATGCATTTCCGGGAACGGTGCGGGCTTGACGCACGGCCGGACTTATCTCAGCCAATGACAGCTCTGCATGCATCCCCTACTGCTTTCATCGCAACGCGATGTTTACAGTGAGAACAGCTGTGAGGTCCGTGCAGAAAGCAGCGCAGTGTGTAAAATATATATCATTCAGTATAACAGGCCTACATTACTCTCTGTATTTGTCTGCTGTAGTTTAGTAGATATCTAAACAAAGAGTCGATATTTTTCTAAGACCATTTAGTGCTTCACATAATAAAATACACAGCGGCTGTAGCCTGATTATGCTTTAGGAGCTGTAGGTGTATGTGGTAGGCCTACAGTGTGTGAGTGTGAGTGTGTGTGTGTGTGTTGTACAGTACGTAGATGCGGCGGACAGACGGGTCTCAGTTGGTTTGGTGTCCTATGCTTACTTTTAATACTTGTAAATACAACTTTTGGCCCGTAATTTCAATTCCCCATTTCAGCGACCAGAGAGAGGGGGGGGGGAATATCCAGTCTCTGATTGTGTTACATCGAGAGTGCTTTCATACTTGTTTGATTCTGAAATTGTATATATTTATATAAATGTGTGTATATGTCCGCATCTGTAGCCTGTTATTGTCTCATTATAACGCACTGTCAATGAATTAAAAGTAAATATATAAGTCGTCATGAACACATTTGTCCATCAGACAGAGTGCTGCTGTGCCTCCTGTCATCATAGAGTGGCAAAGTCACGCCCATCTACTTCCGCCCTATGGGACCTTATTTCGGAAAAATTATGGATTGAAGTCAATGGAGAGAGAAAACTTATCTTTCGATCCCGTTTAAATTGTGCCACAAATTACACATATGATGTTTGTCAATCTTAAAAAATAATTTCCATGTCAAAAAAGTCAGTTTGTCGTAAAACTGTTGAAATACAAGACTATGAAAAATACGCAACTAGAAAGATTACAAATCCCAGAGTCGCGTAAGTGATGTCACAATTGTTTTTCCTCCGCTAAATATGAGAGATAGCTAAGATAAGACAACTTTAACAAGATGCCTGTGTGCTTGTACCAGGCTGTAATCATACCAGCAATGGATCTTGCTCGTTCTTTCGCTTCCCGTCTGATGAAAGGACCAGGAGTGGCTGGATCAAGTTTGTCTGCCTGCAGACCTCCACTGTCAGAACACCTCCACTGTCAGTACAGGAAGTGACGATTCTGACGAACACGTTTTTTCCCCGCCCACCGAACGACTCGTCTGATGGTTTTTGCAAATCAGTAAGGTAAGGTGCGTGACCTGTTTGCACTATCCAAAACAATGAATGCAGTCTAAATGTATTGTTTCGCAGACACAACAACATTTATCGATATAATACTTGCAGAGCATATCATTTGCTTATCATAGGCCACCTATGCCGCTATTCTCCGATGCGTCTCAATATCATCAGCGGTAATAAATAAAAAAAGTTGATGGAAGGCAATTTAATGCACTCATTTACCGAGACATGGGAAACTGAGCACAAGTTTGTGATAAATGGAGACAAGCCGGTATGTCTTATTTGCTACGAGGCAGTGGCATTGCGTGAGAAACCTTAAGTAACCGTGTGTGTGTGTGTGTGTGTGTCGATGTACAAGCATGTGTTTTTGTTACTGAACTAATTTCTTTAATAAATTGTGCAATAGTTGTACACTTGAATGTCTGCTTGCAATTATTTTTCATAGCTTTCTGCTTTCACAGCTAGTTATTAATTACGTTATTACTAAAACCAATAATAATCGAATGCAGAGGCAATTGTGTAATGTGAAAAATATATATTTATATAGTCTTTTTACGTTGTTAGCTAAGTGTTTGTCTGTTCGGCTTTATTAAACGTTTGTGTAAAGAGGTTAGCAAGGGTAGGTCTGCATTTGTTGTTGTTGGCAATGACACTGATGTCTTTTAAAAGAAGAGATAATGCAGATTAAAAGTGTTTGTTGTTTCTGGCCGTTGTAGAATGTAATTTATAGTGAAATAAGCTGTTTTCACACTTAAACAGCGTGCAAAGACTGGCCGTATGAAGTATTGTTTTAATTGAAGTTTTAGTACTATACATTTTTTATACATTCAAGTTTAGGTTTGAACATATGGAAGACATGTGGACCTTCTTAAACGAGATCAGAGAAAAAAGAGGGTATCTGTCATTCTGCGAATGCATTTCTGTTGTTTGAATAAAGGGCAACAGGAAGTTGGAACACTTTGTCAGTTTTTGTGTGTTTTGCTTTTCAATGAAGCATTTGATAATTCACCTTGATTATACCATGAACACCACAGAGGAATGTTGGTTTACTTTAAGATAAGCCTTTTATTGTCTCCCGCATCACACCACAAGGGCAATTTAGGAGTCCATCAAGGGGATCTAGCAGAAAAAATAACTACCAAATATGAAAATAATTGACATTTTAATAAACTATATATATATATATATATATATATATAAATATATATATGGGACCCCTGGACGGTGCGTCTTGGTCACGCTTCATATCGGCCGGCCCGGGAAGGAAGAGACACGCAGAGTGGGTGAAGTCCCCCACCCCTACGCAGCAAACCCTCCCGGCCATCAGAGTCGAACCCGCAGTTCAGATGAACCGACCGTCAGAGCACCGGCACTAGGCCGGGCCGGCGCGGAGGCCCTCCGACAGTGGATCGCATTTGCCATTCGATCAGTGAGGGGAGAAAAATGCAACAAAAATGGTCAAAATCCGTTAATATATGGATGAGTGGGGGGCGGGCTGGACACAGGCCGTGGGGGGACACCCGAGACCGGGCAATGTCCCCAGTAGAAACCAGGTGAAATAGCCCAAAAAATTATAAAACCAGGGAAAATAGGGGGGAAAGTGAAAAAAAGTGTCAGAAAATAGGCACTCGTGAGGCGGGCAGAGTCCCCTGTCAACTCCCGTTACATTCCTCCATGGTGTCTTTTGAGCGAAAAACTTTTACGAGAACCAGGCTGGGGGTTCAAAAGGGCTTGACCAAGGCCGACCCAAAGTGCACGGTGGGCGGACTCATCACCTCCGTGATGAGTCTCCATTGTGATTCGGTGGGCGGGAAAAAAAAAACGTGTTCGTCAGAATCGTCACTTCCTGTACTGACGGTGGAGGTGTTCTGAGAGTGGAGGTCTGCAGGCAGGCTCCCATGACCTAGCTAGTAGCAATAGTGTTAATTTCGTCAGCTATTTTTTAATTTAGTTTTAGTCTTAGTCCTGTGTTAAATTTCCTTTTTAGTTTTAGTCATATTTAGTCACCTTCATCGGGTTTTTATTTAGTCAAGTTTTAGTCGACTAAAAGTCTGAGCATTTTAGTCTTATTTTAGTCAAAGAAAACTAATTATTTTAGTCTACTTTTTGTCAATGAAAACTGTTGAGTCTTTTTTAGTCATCAGATTATATAGAACATTTCAGTCAAACTAGTCTAGCCAAAACCAATAACTTGTCATTTTAGTATATATAAATAAATAACATTATATCTTGTCCTTATTTGATGAGAAACATAGGTTGAATGATTAAGAAGCTTTGCAAAGAGTATCTGGTCAGGTTTGTGGTGTTTTTACCTGTGTTATGGCCACATTGCTTCCCTTCTGATAAAACAATGCATTCGCTTTTTTTCTCCGCCTCATTGTAGCGAAAATGGGCCCAAATATCACATTGTTTCTTTCTCCCAAGCAGTGGTGGCTTTAGACTTTTTCGTTGTCAGTCATTTTGACGGACAGGATCGTAACATTTCCGTCATAATCCATTATTATCCGTCGAGTGCACAATTTATCACTCACACGCGCTGACGGGGGGGTATTCGGTTAACGCGAGTGCGACCACTGCTCCCAAGCCCTGTTGTTGCCATTTTATTTTCTGTTAAATAAGGTTAGTTAGACCATGAGTTAGACCCGAGTCTTCCTGACAGTTCATATTGTGCCGCTGCCCGGTGTAATTCAACTCTACCGCCGCGCGCAGCACAGACACAGCTGCTGCCCAGCGCAGCACCGGAAATGGAACTGCTGGGAGAAAAACTGACTATCAGAGATGTAACGTTATCTTTGATAATATTTCGTCTCCTAATTTTTCGTCAACGAAAGTAAAGAGAGATTTTGGCATAGTTTTTATTTAGTAAACTACATTTTCGTCTGTCACTTTTCGTCAACGATATTGCATGATGATTTCGTTGCAGTTATCGTTTACTGCCGTCAGTGCCATCTCGTCATCGTCTCGTTTTCGTCATGGAAAAAAAGGTCGTTGACGAACATATTTCGTCATAGTTTTAGTCAACTAAATTAACACTAGTAGCAAGGACGTTAGTTAGCATTACAGTCTTAGCCTTGTCATTTTTATTAGCCTTAACATGAAGTAACATCAAGCAACCCAAAATATTAAACTGTAAGAGTAGTCATCATATTTTGTGAACCCTTTGAAGAGTAGCCTACTGTCACACCGGTGTGATCATTCTTTAATACACCATTTAAGCCCGGGGGAGAAAGGCTAACGCTACATTAGTATCGGCGATCTTTTGTACTTCATGCTATCTGCACAAATGGTTGACATTAAACATTAAAAAGATCAGGCAGTTCAGAGAGAATCAAAGGAAGGCAGGCAGGAAGCTTTGCATGACATTCTTCTGGATGTGTTTCATTGTGGTGATAGTGAGGGTAGTCAATCACTTTTTTGACAAGACAGTACTGAAGGCCATCTTGGTGACGTGTGTTGTTGTGAGAGTATGCGAGACCGGAGATGTAGTTCATTCAGCGTTTCACACAAAAAAAATGTGTTACTTCACAGTTTTACGTCACATTTTTTATTTTTTTAACTTGCAAAATTATCTTTTAAATTGACAAACATCATATGAGTAATTTGTGGCACAATTCAAACGAGATCGAAAGATCATCTTTCTCTCTCCATTGACTTCAATACATAATTTTTCAGAAATAAGGTCCCATGGAGCTCCCCCGGAAGGGGAGGGACTTCGCCTCTCTATTAATGGACGTCTCTTTAAAATGACCGCTCAGAGGAGAGGAGTTCTCATTTCTCTAACCGCCTGCTCCATGGATGTATAATAAGAACTGGATACAGCGTGGGAGGCGGGGCCTCATTCATTAATAAGTGAGACATGGATTTAACTTCTGTTAGACAGCCATATGCATTTTGCATACATTCACAGTAAATATTTATTCAGTATGATATCAAAATCCATCATATAACAATCCATTACCATGCTGTCATGAACGCGCCGTGCTGTTACCATGGACTGTATATGGCTGTTACGTGTACAAATTGACGTGCTTAATGTGAACGAGCATTTTGGGGGGCATGGTTAAAGTTGCGCATGCTCTATGAGCGCACATACGGGTACTTCTCAGGCATGCCTTGTCCAATATGGCGGACCATCTCGAACATGCGCAGTACCGATCGGGCAGGGGGACGGATCGGGTAGTGACAAGGGTAGTCAATCCTTTTGTTGACAAGACAGTAGTGACGGCCATCTTGGTGACGTGTGTTGTTCTGCTAGACCGGAGATGTAGTTCATTCAGCGTTTCACACAAACAAATGTGTTACTTCACAGTTTTACGACAAATTATTTTTTTAACTTGCAAAATGATTTTTTAAATTGACAAACATCATATGTGTAATTCGTGGCACAATTCAAACAGATCGAAAGATAATCTTTCTCTCTCCATTGACTTCAATACATAATTTTTCCGAAATAAGGTCCCATGGAGATCCCCCGGAAGGGGAGGGACTTGGCCTCTCTATTGGACAACTCCGGACGGCAACCCAAGTAGGACACTTGACACAGTGGCTTTTGGCAAAGCACAAAAAAAAAAACTCGAGAGAGATGAGTTATTGTTATTACAACGTGACTTCACTATTATTTAACAACTCTTTTTATTGGGTTCTTTTATTTGGGGTTAAGTACATTGTCAGAATAAGTGAGAAATGGATTTAACTTCTGTTTGACAGCTATCATACTGAATAAAGATTTACTGTGAATGAATGCAAAAATGTATGGCATATAGCTGTCTAACAGAAGTTAAATCCATTTCCCACTTATTCTGACAATGTACTCAACACCAAATAAAAGAACCCAATAAAAATAGTTGTTAAATAATAGTGAAGTCACGTTGTAATAACTCATCTCTCTCGCTTTTTTGAGTTTTCTTTTTGTGCTTTGCCAAACGCCAAGTGTCCTATTTGGGTTCCCGTCCGGAATTGTCCAATATGGCGGACCATCTTGCACATGCACACTGCAGATCGGGCAGGGCTGCAGATCGGGTAGTGACACCCTCCTCGGTTCCCCTCCTCAGTCCTCCGCTCGCATCTCCTGTGGGCGGGACTAAGTCTCGAGGATAGGAGATTTAAGAATTGAGAAGCCTCTTAGAGTGGCGAAGTCACGCCCATCTACTTCCGGTCCATGGGACCTTATTTCGGAAAAATTATGTATTGAAGCCAATGGAGAGAGAAAACGTATCTTTCGATCCCTTTTGAATTGTGCCACGAATTACACATATGATGTTTGTCAATCTTAAAAAATCATTTCCATGTAAAAAAAGTCACAGTTTGTTGTAAAACTGTTGAAATATAAGACTATGAAAAATACTAGAAAGACTACAAATCCCAGAGTCACGTAAGTGATGTCATAACTGTCAGTGGCGTGCACAGACATGTATAGGGGCAGGTGCTCAAGAGAAAAAAAAAAGGGCACCTTCTGAGTCGTCGTGGCGAAATTGTGCGCAAAAATGTGCCGGATAATGGCGGATTTTGTTAGTTTCTTTTCGGTTTGTGGTTACTTTATTTCGGTTTTAGGGTTAGGGTTAGGTTAGGGTTATGTTATTTAATTCTTATTTTTGCCTGATTTTACTGATTTATTATCAAAAAATTAATTATTTTAACATTTATTTTTATTATTCTAAATGACTTAGGGGGGTCCAATCTGAAGCTAGGGGGGGGGGGGGGGGGGGTTCGTCCCCCCCCTCGGGATTGATGCCCCTGGTGGAACCGCCGGCTGCCTTAGTAGTGTGAGATTTATTAAAGGCACATCTTGAAGGCTAAAGCTAACGTTAGCAGATAGTGACAATGCTAGCTAGCTAGCTAGCTCAACGATTCCTTAAATGATATTGCGACAGAAAAACGTTTCAGTTCACATCACGCTCTGCCGCTCTGCTCTGCACGGCCCGTCAACACAGTGGCGTGCGTTGAAGCTACCAACGCTTCTGCCCATTCACTTTGAATGGGGTGACGTCACTTTTAGCCGAACTGCATTTTGGGAAGCGACGTGGAACGTTGCTGGCTTCAAAAGTTGAGCAATGTTCAACTTTTGGCGCCTCGACGGAGGCGTCAGCCAATGAAATCCCGTTTATGCAAATCTGCCAGTACAAGCGCTAGCCAATCAAACCGCGTTTATGCTGGGAGAGACTACGCAGGTCATTTCCTCATATTCAAAAAAATGGATGGAAAATTCATTATAGCGGTAGTGAATCACCCGGTGCTGAATGATCAGTCTCTGTTCATCTACCGGGATACAAACCGGAGGAGCGAGGCTTGGAGGGAGGCGGCAGAGACAGTGGGTGAAACTGGTAGGTTTTCGCCTGTTTGGGGATTTTATATCCAGTTTACTTTGTTTTAACATTGCTATTGCTTTGTATGTCGGGGCGGGAGATTCATGTGATTGGTTGTTGGTCGCAAAAAATCCCCAAGCTTCAGACACGCCCACCGCCAAGCGTCAACGCACGCTGCTGTGTGGACGCTCCGTGAATGGCCTGTTCTAACAGCTGTTCACCAGCGGCTCAGTCTGTGCCACAGTGACTCCGCACAGTTAACGAACACACCATAGATAATGTAGCTGACCCTCATCCCGGAGCAGCAGAGTTCAGCCGACCCGCCAGGCAGGAAGACTCGAGCACACAGCTCGCGCTTCATATATTAAAAAATAACACCATGCGCGTCATGATGGCACATAACTACGGAGCCCCTAAAGGGACATGGGAAGAAAAGAAAAAAAACAGAGAGAAAAAAAAAAAGTCAGGATAACGGGTTTGTATCTCGTGCGCAAGCAAATGTTTCGCGTGCGCACGAGAAAGTATCTTAAAAAAAAAAGTAATCCATTCTCCTTGCATTTTGTGAACATCCACCTATACCCATGAAGTTGGCCAGATGTTTGTAATTGTTCAGAGATTAAAGTAATTACTGTCTCAAAACTTGAGTATTTCTTGCGCCGGGACAGACGACAAGACTTCAAAATCCGTTTTAAATGCCGTTCGGAAAGAATGTAACGGTGACGACGTGCAAGCAGGAACGTAATGTCCTTATAAGGATTAAAATATACCCGAATTAAACTTTCCACTGTCATTTAAAAATGTATACATACAAGTCTGCATTGAAATGTTGGTCTACTGTGTGCTGCACTTCCTCCTTGGCGCACTGGTTAGGAAGTGGATTCAAAAATAAAGTCAGGATAACGGATTAGTTTTGCGTGCGCACGAGAAAGGAACCCGTTTTCCTGACTTTATTTTTTTTCTCATATATTTTTTTTTAGGCCCCAAAACCGTTATCCTGACTTTTTTTTCTCTCTGTTTTTTTTCTTTTCTTCCCATGTCCCTTTAGGGGCTCCATACATAACAGCTCGCGACCGCAGATTATTTCGGCGATTAGATAAAATGTAAATTATATTTGACGCAACTTTAGTTACATTTCCATGACTGTGGGAAAAATATTGTTTTCCATAACTTTTCCAGGACCTGGAATTTGTATTTTGAATTTCCATGACTTTTCCAGGTTTTCAATGACCGTACGAACCCTGTATAGTTTAGTTGGGCATCTGATTTAGGGGATTAAACAATACACTCGTTGTATTTGTTACCTGGTGGTTACTTACTTGGTCGTCACTAGGGCACTTTTAATTGTGTTGCTGCGTGCTGCTGCACCACACACCCGCCGTGGCCTGTCTGACTGAGTGACTGACTGTCAGCTCTGTGCGCTGCGCGTTCACGTTGAGAACAGGGAAGGGAGGGGCTGCAGCCAGGGCATGTACGGGAGTGCCGCGGGGCACGTGTGGGGATGTCTGACAAAATTACAACGCGCATTTGGGGCATTGTTGTATATATTAGAAGCTTTTAATCCAGAATTGATCGATGTTACCATGAGCCACATACAGTACACTGTAAAAAAAAAAAACTGTAAAAAACGAACTTTCAAAAGGGCACATTGCTGTCCAAAGGGCAAAACGGGCAGGTGCTCAAGCACTACCTCGAGTCTATGTGTGCACGTCTCTGATAACTGTTTTCCTCCGCTAAATATAAGAGATAGCTAAGATAAGATAACTGTAAGATGCCTGTGTGCTTAGTACCAGGTTGTTATCATACCAGCAATGGGTCTTGCTCGTTCTTTCGCTTCCCGCCTGATGAAAGGACCAGGAGTGGCTGGCTGGATCAAGTTAGCTACCTAGCTAGCAGCAAGCACGTTAGTTAGCATTACAGTCTTAGCCTTGTGATTTGTATTAGCCTTTACAAGAGGTAACATTAATTAACACAACATGTTAAACAGTAGTAGTATATTTCGTGAACCCTTCGAAGAGTACTGTCACACCGGTGTGATCATTCTATAATACACCATTTAAGCCCGGGGGAGAAATGCTAACGCTAATGCTAGATTAGCATCGGCGATCTGTTCTACTTCATGCCATCTGCACAAATGGTTGACATTAAACAGACCAGGCAGTTCAGAGAGAATCAAAGGAAGGAAGGCAGGCAGGCAGGAAGCTTTGCATGACATTCTTCTGGATGTGTTTCATTTTGGTGATAGTGAGGGTAGTAAATCACTATTTTGACAAGACAGTAGTGACGGCCATCTTGGTGACATGTGTTGTTGTGAGAGTATGCGAGACTGGAGATGTAGTTCATTCAGCGTTTCACACAAAAAAATGTGTTACTTCACAGTTTTACGACACCTTTTAATTTTTTTAACTTGCAAAATTATCTTTTAAATTGACAAACATCATATGTGTAATTCGTGGCACAATTCAAACGGGATCGAAAGATAATCTTTCTCTCTCCATTGACTTCAATACATAATTTTTCCGAAATAAGGTCCCATGGAGCTCCCCCGGAAGGGGAGGGACTTGGCCACTCTATTAAGCCGGTCGACTGTCATCATTCGGGAGGCTCTGTTGTTCATTCAGACACCTCACGCTTCTTGCTTATTTGCTGTTAACTGTGTACCTCGAGTGATAGTGGTTAATGTTCTTGTGATTTATGGTGTTTAGATTAGGTTAGTACTACGTTGAGTTGTTGTACTCACAGATAGCTGTGTTTTTCTACAGTCTCTTTTTGTTGTAAACCTTTATCTCTATTTTGAACAGGCTCATTTTATTAGAGTCCTCCTTTTGTTTGCTCTTTTGTTTGTGCATCTTTTTGTTTAACTTGTTGTATAAATAAATACTTGTAACTTTACCAATTCCATACTGGTGTATGTTGCATTCCTCTTCCCCTAAACGAAACGTAACAGTCCGGAACATCAAAATGTCTAACTTGCTTTATGAATTAGTGTGATATATATTGAAGTAGCTGTAGCTTTATCAACGTCTGCATGTAATCAACAAAAAACTGCCAATCAAATAAAGAAAGTACAATTCATAAATAACAATATTTATTGTCAATTAACATTGAACTATACAGATATATGTGTATATGTGTAATGTTCCTCTCTGGCTGCATTTAAAAATAAAATAAATAAAATAGCTTTTGAAAATATGCGCATCTTAAAAGTGCTTAATTTGAGATAAAAAAAATAAAAAAAAGTAGCAGCAGCTTGAGTTTCCCTTTTTCTTTGTTAACCGTTTCACATCATGACTTAACAGTTTCAGACTATTAGAGAACAATATCAGTCTTTACACATCATAACAATTGAACAGTTCTAAAGTTTCTCTTTCCCTCTTATATTTCAGTCCCTCACTCACTTTTTTTTTATTCAGTGCGAGAATTGAGTTGGAGCTTGTTGTCCTGCCAGGAGTTTAGATCTGGGCTGAAATGGTGTCAGGGCCATTCTCATACACATGCAGGTGCTCATTGGTTAGCCTCGGTTAGCCTGCCCTGGAACGATATTTAGTTTTAATGTTGATCCTGGTGGACTGATCATATTGGGCTCTGAGACTGCTTATTTTTAGTGACCTCAGTTCTGACTTGAGAGGGAATGTTTGGTCAAACACTTTGTGCTTTGTCTCATTGTGGCGTTTTGGCACTTTTAATGAGCGCCACGGCCTCTGAACAAATGAGACACACTGGCTCTGTGCTCCCAGTGCGCAGGATGAACATGAATGAGTCCATCCACTCAGGGTTAAAAGCTCTGTTCTCACTGTCCACTGTCCTCTTCTTGGAGAGCGCTATGTGTAATTATTTGTCTCTCCCTGTCTGCCGCAAACACGCCTGTTCACTCTCCACTCCCTGTATCGCTAATTATTCTCTTCTCACTTTCCTCTCCGCTTCTCTCTGCCGCTCTCTCGTCTCTTCTTCTGTGTTTCTCTCCCTGTATCGCTCACTCGTCTCTTTCGCCCCCTTTCGGGAGCGGTTAAATTATAAACGCCCCGTCAAAATTGAATTCCCCTATTAATGTATTGATTATAGGTCCGGGTCCGTATAGGTCGGCGTCTGGGTCCGGACCACAGTCCGCCTGTTGCCGACCCCTGATCTAGACAATTCAACTTACTTTGTATAAACCTGCTTTTCTTGCTAACGGACAGCCTTATTCACTTCCCTGTTATGTTTTATAGGGAAAACGTCATATACAAACGATTCATACTCACGATAAGAGGAGGCAGAGCATGTCTCCATGAGGAGCATGAGAAGGAAAACACTGAGTTTCATCATTCTGGATGAGACCTAGGATAGTCATTAATAAAACATATTTAACATAAAACATGTTTCTTTGTTATTTCTGAAAGCCATCATTTAAGAAATGAAAATCTGATCCAAGTGTATTGAATTTCAACATTAAGACCATGAGCCTGCCCCTTATGTCTTTGACCAATGGGAAGTAAGGACACACACACACACACACACACACACACACACACACACACACACAACACACACACACACACACACACACACACACACACACACACACACACACACACACACACACACAACACACACACACACACACACACACACACACACACACACACACACACACACACACACACACACACACACACACACACACACACACACACACACACACACACACACACACACACACACACACACACACACACACACACACACACACACACACACACACACACACACACACACACACACACACACACACACACACACACACACACACACACACACACACACACACACACACACACACACACACACACACCACACACACACACACACACACACACACACACACACAACACACACACACACACACACACACACACACACAACACACACACACACACACACACACACACACACACACACACACACACACACACACACACACACACACACACACACACACACCTTGATGTTTTGACAAATATAACTCCTTGTGTACTTGTACAGCCAGCCAGTCATATTTTGGCATTTTAAGTGGGGTGCTGCTCTGAGGTTTTGAGTGATAGGTCTTCTTGAGCCACACACTGTCTTGAGATCTTATCCATTGTATCCTTGTCTTGTGATTTTTGACTGAAAGGGCAAAAGGCTAGACCTACTTTGGTTGAACTATGTAGCTGCATCCCTGCTTTTGACAAATAGGTGTTCGATTGACATGCCAGATTGAATGAAAATTTAAAATATTGGTCATTTTGGGTAGGCGTGTTGTTACGTGGGCTGAGGGGCCCGGAGCTCTCAGTGCCCAGGGGCCCCTATAGGTACTAATCCGGCCTTGGTTACAGCGTTAGTTACTGCTTACTTTAGATTTAGATTTCCACACACAAAACGTATACATAACTTTTACAACAGGGTTAATTAAAAACAGAATCGATGCACCCTGAGTAAAAAGGCACATGAGAGTGCTGCCATGTGTCGGCGGCGTCCACCACTTGTTTTGAGAGGCTGCTTTGAATACAAGTGAAATGAGCGCACAAAAAAACGCTCATATGTACATAAAAACAACACACACACAAAATTGTAACTGCACTCGTTCACTTTAGTTGTGGTGAAAACAAAGGAAAATGCATTTTGCCAAACCATGCGTTAGCAAGTTTGTTGAAATGTGTATGTACTCACACTGTATAGTTGTGGGATGGAAGATGATCTCAAGGTGAGTGATAGACGGCTGGCAGATTTCCCGGGAATCAGACGAGTTCAAAGAACAATCTGGCAATGAGTGAGTGTGCAGGAGAGGCTTATATACTAGCTGATTGGAGATGAAAAGCAGCAAGGAGCACAGGTGAGCTGACGGTGTGGGTGTGGCTGTCCAGTCGGGTGAGGTGGAGGCGGGGTCAGTGGAAAAGTGCTGAGGTGCAGCACGTCAGGCGAGAAGCAGACCGTGACAATAATATCCGGGATCAGCAACTTCTTCTACTGATGTTGGAAACCGTTTATTTCAAACTGTCTAGAAATCTATTGAAAACAACAAACACTTATGCTGAACTGAGGATGATCCTCCGTCACTTTAAAGTAACTAAGAGGGTGTCTACGATCTTTCGGGTCTAACTCCATGTGTAGTGGAGAGTAACTCAGTGTTGGTACTAGTTTTGTGTCTATCACTAGGTTCACCCAGGTGTGTCAGCCAGAACACCACTTAAGGCCAAAGGTCCAGAATAGAGGAGATGAGGAGCTGAGATGAGGCTTGACTTCTTTAATGATTTAGCAAGACATACAGATATGTGTGTGTGTGTGTGTGTGGGGTGTGTGTGTGTGTGTGTGGTTTTTCCTATAAGGGAAATAAACAAAAATGCAATCAATATAAGATAACTTATGCATACATAAATAATATACATAATATTCCCAAACCTTATAGAAATAATAATCTAGACAAGCCATACAACATGTATCCCTTCACTTATAATCATAAACACGTTAACATATAATGTCAAACACTCATTACGAGGGACACACAGAGATTCAAAGTTAAGCTAATATGTGGAAATTCCCCTTCGATTCTAAAAGAGATGTCAATCACCAAAATCGACCAATGGGTTCCAGAGAAACGGTAAAAAGGGCCATTTCCACCCAAATCACCTCAGAGGTGAAGTTTTTTTTGCTGAACCTCTCTAAAAAGGTCAAATGTCTTTTTCACAATAAGTAAAAAAGATTTTTTGGACGGACACTATCATTTACAGTTTTTTACTACAGTATGTTCAATCTGAATTTTCTTTAAAATAAAAAACATCTATATTGATTCTGACTCTTCTACATCCAACTCACAGGTTTATCATTACTTTGAGAAAAAAGATTATTAATTTTCCCCTTTTAGAAGGGAAGATATGGTCATTTGTTCTGGAAATGTCATTTTCGAGCCAGAGACCTGAAAAACAGGCTCAGTGCTAAACAGGTTATGGCCAAAGGTCCAGAATAGAGGAGATGAGGAGCTGAGATGAGGGTTGACTTCTTTAATGATTTTGCAAGACTTACAGATATCTGTGTGTGTGTGGTGTGTGTGTTTATGGGGTTTTTCCTATAAGGGAAATAAACAAAATACAATCAATATAAGATAACTTATGCATACATAAATAATATACATAATATTACCAAACCTTATAGAAATAATAATCTAGACAAGCCATACAACATGTATCCCTTCGAGAGGGGTCTGCCTGCAGGCCTCCACTCTCAGGACAGTTCCGGTGTAGGCTCCACTGAATTTATGGATACAGCTCTCAACACTCATATGAAAGGGAGCTGCATACTTTTCAATAATCCAAAAATCTTTAGAATATGATCACAACCAACAAGGAATCATTTAAACTTGTTTATTCTTATCTTATGTTACCTAGTTAGTATTCTTTATTTTTCTTTATGCATATTTTACTAATCACTTCCCTTTTAAACAGTTTTTTTTACTGTCCTATAGTACACATTGGAATGATTTCTTACTTTAAGTTTTCCTTTGTTCCACTGTCAATCAAGCTGCTGAACAGTCAGAAACAATTGTGATTATGCTGTGTTAGGAGTTGTTGGGAGGTGCTATGTTTACAGTGTAGTTTGTGCAATCGAGAAGGTTAAATAGGGAAAGTGCAATATTGATTTGTGTATGAATACAGTAGGGAAGGTGCAATATTTGATTATGTATGAATGCAATAGGGAAAGTGCAATATTTGATTTATGTACGTGCAATAGGGATATGTGCAATAGGGAAAGTGCTGTACCTGTATGTTTCTTGTTTGTTTCTTTGCCATGTGATATGTGATCTCTGTTCTGACTGATTGACCTGAATGTTTTATGTTTATTATCTCGATGCCCAAGACAAATTTCTCCTAAGGGAGACAATAAAGCTCTATCTTATCTTTATTTTTTTACAACTATATTAAATAGTTAAAGGTGTGCTCTCTCTAGCTCTCTCGCTCTCTCTCTGTCTCGCTCGCTCACAGAGGCTGTGTGGCCACGGATTATTATTCATGCTTTGCCGAACTGCATTGTGGGAGCAAAGCGTAGCAATGGTCTACTTTTGAAGCTTCGACGGAAGCGTCAGTCAATCAAATCCCGTTTATGCAAATCTGCCAGTACAAGCGCTAGCCAATCAAACCGCGTGTTTGCTGGGAGAGCCAGACCGCAGTTCATTTCGTCATGTGCCAAAAAATGGAGGACAAAATCATCGTAGCGGTAGGGAATCGACCGGTGTTATATGATCAGTCCCTGTTCACCTACCGGGATATAAACAGGCCTTTTCTACACCATGAAAACGTTATGTATTCAAAGGCCCATTTCATTGTTTTGGGATATTACAAGACATTGAATGAAGTCCAGGAGAATTACTTTCTAATGTTATTGTCCTGATGCAACTATTAATGGTTTGAATATAATTGACCAACTGTTGAATATAACAGTGAGTTTTGGAAAAGATAACACAACAGAAATAAGGTAAAACATTGAAATAGTACTTATGCATATTTTCTTATGGTACAGTTTTTGTTTTGCTCTTTTATTTTGATAGTAATAAGATCGGGACTCTTATCTTGAAGGAACTTTTTACTGGAAGTCAATGGTCAATGGAGTAGTGCAAACACACATGTATAATGATGGATACATGACGAATAAATTAACATACTAAATAGTTGCATTCGGTTTTTAGCATCTGGCTGATAACAAGCTCTTATGTTGATAATGATTGTATACAAGCAAGGGTGTGCAATGAACACCATCAGTTGGAGAGTCTGACCATCATTCAGCCGGGGACGCTACAATTATTATAGTGAATGTTTAAATTCTATCAATAAAGATTAAGCCCCAGAAAGCGCATGGCTACTTAGCATGCTAAAGGATGACATTCTGCATGTTAAGTAGTTATGTGCTTTCGTGTTATCGGCTGAATCTTTATTATTAGATCACGTTACTCTGATGATAGTCTTCAAGACAGCCTATCTGAACTCAATCCTTAGAGTAATGTGTTACGGAGCCTTCTCTTCAATATTGTTTCCACATAACGAGCATTTTGCGCTGCTCTTTTCCAATGTGGAAGCAGAATGTGTGAAAGCATACAGCACGATGCGGGGTGTGTCTCAAGACATCTTTAGACTGGGATAGCGGGGCCCAGTACGTGAACTCGCCTCACAGGTGCACACGCCAGGATAGAGGACATCAGACTCCAGAGAAAACTTGCTGGAGTCCGAGTCCAAGTCGGAGCGTCAATGTACAAATCGAGTCTGAGTCATCGTGGGGGGGAAAATTCACGAGTCCGAGTCCAAGTCATCGTGCGTGAGAATTCACGAGTCCAAGTACGAGTCGAGTCACGAGTCCCGAAAATCGGCACTCGAGTCCGACTCGAGTACTCCATCTCTGCTACTAGGATTGTTAACTGATTACTTGCTGTGTTATGGATATTTGATATCAATTTGGACTCCTTTTGCACTTGGAGCTGGCCGGCCAACATATTCTGGACAATTGAAACCAAATGAAAACAAAATGTCATACTTAAACCAGTCAGAGCAGCGACCCAATATTGTCAGAAGGAAAATTCTCAGTTTTCAGTCCCGTCTGCTCAATGTTAAGCTACTGCTTTAGAATGTTGAATAATAAGTATTCACACTAAGGGGACAGTACCATTTTCATTCTCCAGGACATTTACATAATTCTTCTGTGACTTGTTATGCGTTTATCATTTTTATGATTGAAGAAATGTGTCACTTTGAAATTATTACTGATAATCCATCATAACATTTATGTCAATAAGCGTATTTTTCATACAGAGTGTAACCCAGCTTCCGGTTTTGGGCAAACTGTGTATGCATCACTCTCAATCCTCAATGGTAATGTTTAGATGGATTTAGGAATTCCCCCTCGATTCTATTGACTCTAACGGTTCAAAAGAGCTGTCAATCACCCAAAACGATCAAGGGGGGCCAGAGAGATATGGCAAATACACCCAAATGACACCAGAGGTGGGTTTTTTTTTTTTAAACCTCTAAAAAGGTAAAATGTCACTTGTTTTGCATCAATCTTGATACAGGGTACTTATTATATGTTATAGTTTGGATTCCTAAAGCATTTCGTCTACTATCCCATCATTCAAGGGTGGTTTTCACTATAAGTAATGTTTTTTTTTTGGACGGAAACTATAATTTACATATTTTTACTATGTTCAATCTGAATTTACTTTAAAATAAAATCATCTATATTGATTCTGACTTTTCTACATCCAACTCAGAGGTGAATCATTGCTTTGAGAAAAAAGATTATAAATGTACCCCTTTTAGAAGTGAAAATGTAGTCATTTGTTCTGGGAATGTCATTTTCGAGCCTGAGACCTAAAAAACAGGCTAGGGGTTTAACAAGTTAATTAACACACACCCGGAAAGGAATTTGAGAAGGAAATACAATCTGCAATTGATTAATCCAGGGCATCCACCCAGAAACATTGCCTAACTCCAGATCTGTGAACTCTCATGGACGTGGAAGGCCATAACTGGCTGTAGGCGGAACTGAAAAAGGTAAATATTGGTCTAAATAAATGTATTATCTGGAACAGTATGGGAGACACGATTGTCCAGAAGGTAAGTCAGTGAGGATCTGAGGTATCAAATAAGCATCAAACCATCCAAACTATTTAGAACATAAGTGTGGATGACTTTCTAAGGTTTCTTCTCCTGACGCAACTATTCATGGTTTGAATATAATTGACCAACTGTTGAATAAAACAGTGAGTTTGGAAAAGATAACACAACAGAAATAAGGTAAAACATTTAAATAGTACTTATGCATTGTTTTAGCTCTTGTTTCTATTGCTTGAGCCAGTATTTTAGCACTTCTAG
Organism: Pogonophryne albipinna; assembly: GCA_028583405.1. Taxonomy (NCBI): domain Eukaryota; kingdom Metazoa; phylum Chordata; class Actinopteri; order Perciformes; family Artedidraconidae; genus Pogonophryne; species Pogonophryne albipinna. The sequence continues at coordinate 178,526 of JAPTMU010000266.1, forward strand.
GTTTGTTAACTGGTTACTTGCTGTGTTATGGATATTTGATATCAACTTGTACTCTATTTACAAAATTAGATATCATATCGCATTAACACCACATCCCAACGTGCATTGTGGCTAAAACATGCAATTCATCGAACATGAAAACATTTCCAGTTAAACATGCAAAAACAAATCGCTAAATAAAAAGATAGAACACTGGCATGTAATTTACGTTAGAATAAATAGAATGGTTTTGAATAATAGATGAGAGTAAAATCTAAGTCACTTTACAGCCCCGCCCACTTTTGGGGAAACCAACGCTGTCATTTGAACGGCGATCAAGCCTGAAGCCACAGAGATCTTCTGTTACTGTCCTTTCTTCTTAGAGGAAGTACAGAAACACGTAACTCTGGATTTGTTTTAATGTTTGAGGTGCAATAAACGACACCGCAGCTTTTTGGCATGTTAAAACTAGTATTTTCTGCCTCGCTCATGAGAGCAACAGCTGTCGTAATTACAGCCTCGCATACTGATTTTAATTTAACCATATATCGAGCCCGATTCTCGATTTCAAATGTGTGCTTGTGAGACTGACTGTTGAGCGGCCCAGACCAAGCAAGGAGGCAGAGGCAGAACGTCCAAAAATATAACCCGACGTGGGCATTTATTAAAATCATGTGCACAAAGTTCACAGCCTCAATCCTGCTGTTCTCCTTGCACACATCCTGCAGCCACAAGGATCTCACACCCCAGTTACAAGGAAACAGCACCTAAATACACACATACTAACAAGACACAGGTGAGGGGGGAGGAGACAACACAGGACACCAGGGCCCTTTCTCATTTCTCTAACTCCCCTCCTCGACTCCCCTCCTCGACTCCTATCCTCGATACTTAGTCCCGCCCACAGGAGATGTGAGCCGAGGAGCCGAGGAGGGGAACCGAGGAGAGAGGAGGGGAAGCAGCAGGCGGTTAGAGAAATGAGAACTCCTCTCCTCTGAGCGGTCATTTTAAAGAGACGTCCATTAATGGTGACAGGAGGCACAGCAGCCCTCTGTCTGATGGACAGATGTGTTCATGACCACTTTGATTCATTCACAATGCGGAATAATGAGACAATAACAGGCTACAAATGCAGACACACACACACACACACACACACACACACACACACACACACACACACACACACACACACACACATATATGTATATATTTATATACATATATATACAATTTCAGAATCAAACAGAGCACTCTCATATTAACGTAACACTATCAGAGACTGGATATATCCCCCCCCCTCTCTCTGGTCGCTACAATGAGGAAAATAAATGACGGACCAAAAGTTTTATTTACAAGTATTAAAAGTAAGCAGAGGACACCAAACCAACTGAGACCTGTCTGTCCGCTGCATCTACACACACACTGTACCAAACACACACACGCACCTACAGCTAACAGCCTAACAGCCGTTGTGTATTTTATTATGTGAAGCACTAAATGGTTTTAGAAAAATATGGACTCTTTGTTTGTAGATATCTACTAAACTACAGCAAATAAAGAGAGTAGGCCTGTTATACTGAGTGATATATATTATACACACTGCTCTGCTTTATGCACGGACCTCACAGCTGTTCTCTCAGGAAACATCGCGTCGCGATGAGAGCAGTTAATAAAATAATATCCAGGGGATGCATGCAGAGCTGTCATTGGCTGAGATCAGTCTGGCCGTGCGTCACGACTCTTTGAAACATCTCTGTTGCCGGAAATGCATCCACGAAGGAGCCGTGGAGGACCGTGGAGGACCCATCAGTGTATCCTCGGATTAGAGCTCCTACAGAGAGCCTCCTCGATGCTCGATGCTCGGTCCTCGAAGTGCATTTAGAGAAATGAGATGTCCTTCAACATGGCACGCTGAAATTCATTTCCGGGTCACGACCGGAGGACCGAGGAGTCGAGGAGTCGAGGAGGGGGATTTGATGAAATGAGAAAGGGCCCAGGTGCACACAATCATCAGCCACAGACATCAACATATTATTTGCACCCTGATTACTCTCAACCGCTGTCATCCTTACACCAGCATAACTACTCTCGGCGCTCTCGCAAACTCCCCTATCTTTTCAGGCGGAGCCGAGGACCCGAGCAGCACCTGCCAGACGACATTCCAATAAATACGGTTTAATCAGTTAAAAAATACTACCTCAATAATTAGTATAAATTATGTGCAAATATGTCATGTCAACTGTACTGTGCAATCACGCTAATAAAGTGCAATATTACCCGGCCTGAAGCCGTCAGTCCATAGTGACGAAGTTACCTTCGTCACAGTGCTCTAAAATGATATTTATAAATGACTATTATCATTATTATAAGCAAGACAATAATTGGCAAAGATATGTAGAAAATAAACGTATTTAAGATACGTTCATAACAAACGTAACGTGGGAGAAAATATGTTTCTAGAAGATATGTAGAAAATAAACGTATTTGAGATACGTTCATAACAAACGTAACGTGGGAGAAAATACGTTTCCAGCTAAACGTAAATGAGAATGCAGTTTAGTTCTGTGGGAACGTAATTTTTAGGAGACAGGGTTGCGCGACTGGTAGCATTCGCTCGTGATCTCAAGTTGTCTACAACATACGTTTAGGGAGCTATATAGAAGCCTATGGACATCCCGGGAAGTTGAAAATGTACGCTGGGCCGCCCCCCTTGCGTTGGAAAAAGCCGACACAGGGGACCTTGACATAACGTCAACATAGGCCAACCTGGGAGTGAGGATGTGTTACGCAGGTCCACTCTCCACCAGGGGTTGGTCATCGCTGCAGTAGCGCTGCATGAACCGTGATAATAGTTAGATTCACGGCTTCCATCAATAGCTTTGTCTGCATCTCCAGAATATTCTGCATTATGTTGAGACTGGCTTGCTTTTCCACGCAAGACCACATTTTCTGTAAATCAGACATTTGAAATACATAAATATTTGGTGGATGGAAAAATAAAATGTAATCAATGAACCTGAAAAGAAAAATGTTGGCCACTTGAGGGCAGCCAACACAAATTGTGAACACAACATTGACATATCAACTAATTTTAAATTCATTGGGTAAAGTTGTTTGCAATCAGTTGCTAATTAACACATAAATAGCATCCCATTCAACAGCACTGGATATTTTATTGACACTATGTCGTGAAAAAATCCTCCACAGACAAGTTTTGATTGGTCAATTGTTGTCTGATAGAGCTTTTCAACAATAATGTTTCTTTATGCCTCCATGAAAAATCTGTAATCTACAAACGTGCGTTTTCTTTTTCAAACACTTGCCTATTTTACCAAGGGGTCAGTTCTCTGCTGTATGTTTCCTCTGGAGACTTCATGTTTCCTTATCACATTAGTAGGCATACTGCACCATGTTTGTCTCCAAAGTAGTTGTGATGACTGATGACGCAAAATCGTCTCATACTAGATTTACAATCTGAGGTTATTTTCTGATTGTAAAAACAGCCTTCAAACTCTGCACACAGATCATTCTGACTTAACATCCAAGTGGTGTCACAAATTGCAAACCACATGTTAACCACTTCAGTGTTTTATAACAAAGACACCATAGATAAAGCATAGATAAAACCCTTCGCGTTTGAGGGTGTGTCATGACCGTGGCGTTGACAACAGCATTTTTATGAAGTTTTCCAAAACGTATTTATAAGAAAGTTCAGAAAATGTAACTATTAATTTATCAATTAATGAGTTCTTAAAACATGTTCTCATTGTTACTTAAGTGTTGCTTATTTAAATGCACATTGAAAATAAATTACATTAGAAAATAGAATTTTATTGACTTCACCATCGGAACCCTTTTTACAGTGTAGACAGTTTGGCCTAGCCCTATTGTTTGAAGCAGAATTGTATTTACTGTATGTTTCTAAATGGCAGTCTATATATTTTATCGACAATAACGAAGCTAGCACCAGATGAAATAAACATTTTTCAACATCAGTAGAAGAAGTTACTGATCCCGGATCTTATTATCACGGTCTGCTTCTCGCCTTACGTGCTGCACCTCAGTACTTTTCCACTGACCCCGCCTCCACCTCACCCGACTAGACAGCCACACCCACACCGTCAGCTCACCTGGGCTCCTTGCTGCTTTTCATCTCCAATCAGCTAGTATATAAGCCTCTCCTGCACACTCACTCATTGCCAGATTGTTCTTTGAACTCAGGCAAGACTCTTCTGATTCCCGGGAAACCTGCCAGCCTTCTATCACTCACCTTGAGATCATCTTCCATCCCACAACTATACAGTGTGAGTACATATATACAAACTAAAACAAACTTGCTAATGCATGGTTTGACAAAATGCATTTTCCTTTGTTTTCACCACAACTAAAGTGAACGAGTGCAGTTGCCATATTTGTGTGTGTGTGTGGTCACTGAGGGCCCTCACATGCTCAAGGGCCCCTGGGCACGTGCCCAGTGTGCCCTGTGGTTAATCCGGCCTTGGCTGTAACATAAATATAGTGAAGTAAAAAGTACCACATTTCCCTTTGAGTTGTAGTGGAGTAGAAGTATAGTGGCACTAAAATACTTCAGTAAAGTTCAAGTACCTCCAATTTGTAATTAAGCACTGTACTTGAGTAAATCTACTTAGTTATTTTCCACCCCTGAAGTTTTTATATTTTACAGACGGTTTACGAAAAATCATGTATTCTCAGAGAAGGAATATCCAATCAAAGTCAAGGATTTAACCAAGCTCTTGTCACGATTCTCATGTTCTGTCACGTGTTTAGTTTTGTATGTTTGGGTTTATTTTGCTGTTCGGTTCTCCCTGTCTCCCTTGTGTATTGCCTGGTCCCTCTCGGTGTTTTTCCTCCCTGTCGTTAGTTTGTCTCTGTTCACCTGTTGCCCTTGTGTTTCTCCTCCCCTGCCCGGCTGTTTCTCATCTTGTGATTACCACTCCCTGTATTTAGTCTTGTCTCTTCCTGTGTTCAGTGTTGGTTCGTCTTTTGTTTGTGACCGAGTTCACCGGTGAGTTTTCTGTTTTGTCCAAGTTTTCTAGATTATCCTTGAAATAAAGGCATTTTCAGCATTCTCTGCATTTGGGTCCTGCTTGCTTCACTCACCGTAACCGCTCTTCCCCATTGTTAATTATTTAAAATAATATAATTTCTTCTTCTTCCTGAAAGGTCTTCATCATAAAGTATACATTCAAATTGCAGCTTTTATTAACAGTTGTATTAAATACGTTCAACTTTTACTTTTACTTCCCATTGGTCAAAGACATAAGGGGGCGGGTCTTAATGTTGAAATTCAATACACTTGGATCTGATTTTCATTTCTTAAATGATGGCTTTCAGAAATAACAAAAACATGTTTTATGTTAAATATGTTTTATTAATGACTATCCTAGGTCTCATCCAGAATGATGAAACTCAGTGTTTTCCTTCTCATGCTCCTCATGGAGACGTGCTCTGCCTCCACTTATCGTGAGTATGAATCGTTTGTATATGACGTCTTCACTATAAAACATAACAGGGAAAGTGAATGTAAGGCTGTCCGTTAGCAAGAAAAGCAGGTTTATACAAAAGTAAGTTGAATTGTCTAGATCAGAGGTTCCCAACCTTTTTCGTCTCGTTTACCTCTTGAGCTCGGCTCCATTCTATAAGAGCCGCCTCCCTCATCTGTGATGATGCGCCTACATTTTTTCTTGTTATAACCCTTTTCTAGTTGTATTTAACCAAACTGCCCCTTAATTGATAAGTCACCCTTAATACATATGCATTTAATCTTGACCTTTACACTTATTCTAGCAGTTTCAACATCTTTTGTAAAGACTAGAGCTTTTAAAGAGACACTCGACCTTGCTTGACTTTCTTAAACTTTTATCGTTCTGGGGGAAGGACACCAAGCTTAATTAAATTGATTTAAAATGGTTTATTGTGTCCCCGTACCCCTGGTTGGGAACCACTGGTCTACTGTATAGCTTTATCTCCACAATACTTTGGATTGTGGATTGTAGTTTCTCAGCAGTTATGTAATGTACAAAATATTGTAATCTCACTAGTCACATTATATATATATATATTTTGCTGCTCCAATAACTAGTTATTGTTATTGTGGTAATACCGTTTAAATGTAACTGTGAACACATCGCCATGTACTGTAAGAAATTCCAGCAAAGCCACACACAAACAAATACAGAAAACACATTCAATCTCCAATTCATCAGCACGTGTTCAGCGTTTGGAAATAAAACACTGCATAGACATAAAAACACTGATAAACATCTTTATCAAGTTGGCAACACGTGCATGCTGAGGCAACATGTAGCAAATTCAGAAAGCGTAACCCAACTCACAATGGAATCGTTTTTAATGATTACAGTTCTAATATGTCATTTACTTTCTGAGAAACGTGCAGCATTTCTCTGTTTGTAATTGACATTTTTCTGTTTTCTTTAGTTGTTGTGCGTTGAATATTCAGGACCAGTTATCTGTTGGAACACTAATGTAGCTTAAACCATTTTCCAATGTGTGTATTCTAATTATATATTCAACTGTCTCTTTACTAGAAAACGTGGCGTTGCGTGGAAAAGCGACCCAGTCAGACAGTTATAACAACGTGTTTGGATTTGCCTTCAGCGCTATTGATGGAAACCGTGATAATAGGTTCCTTTATGGATCATGCAGCCACACTGATACAGAAAGCAACCCCTGGTGGAGAGTGGACCTGCTGGAGCCCTACGTCGTCACCTCCGTCACCATCTCCAACAGAGGAGACTGCTGTTCAGAAAGGCTTGTGGGGGCACAGATCCACATCGGCAACTCTTTAGACAACAATGGTTTATCAAACCCAGTGTAAGACATTTCCTGCACACATTTTATTAATTTGTTTTGTGTAACTGTCTGAGCATTTTGTTTATATTCTCCTCTCCCCTGTTAATTGCTCACCACCAGTAGACAGAGGTGTATTAAGATGCTTTACTTGAGTACAAGTACAGATACCCTAGTTTCAAAATATTTCATTACAAGGGAAAGTCCTGCATTCAAATGTTTCTTAAGTAAAAGTATTATCAGCAACATTTACTTAATGATTAAATGTACATATGTATGTGACATTACTAGATATATTCATGCATTTTACAAGTTTAATTTTATTTATATACTTTGACTGTTTTGTGACTTAAAAAGTTAGTCCCCAAGTTTAATTGTTAGAGATACATTTAGTTAAAAGTAGCTAAAGCTGTTTAATGAATGTACTGGAATAAAATTACATTGTTTCCGTATTTAAATGTAGAGGAATAGGAGGAGAAAGTATAATTAAATGGAAATACTCAAGTTAAGTACAAGTACCTCTGAATTGTAAATGTACTACCCACCTCTGCCAGTAGATTCTCATAGAAACTATTCCTAAATGTTTCAGCCATGTAATTTTACTCATTTGTATTGCTTATCAAAAATATAGGGAATGCTGAAGTGAGTCGGATTGTATAGAAGTCTATGATGAAGTTACCAGTTATCAAACTGTTGAAGCCTTGGGGGTATAACATGTCATTCATGTTCTTTCTTTCTCACTTTTGTTCTCTTTCTTTTAGGGTTGGTACAATTTCTACAATCGAGGCATTGTACACTCTGACTTTCACTGATCGTGTGATGGGACGTTATGTGACTGTGCGTATACCGGGTTTTGGAAAGGTCCTTGCCCTCTGTGAGGTGGAAGTCTACGGGTACCATGCCCCAACTGGTGAGGGTTTGGGATCTTACATAAATAACATGTGATTTCCATCTAAACAAGGAACTGTCATATCAGCCAAGTGGCTGAAAAGTGAACTGAATGCAGAAGTGCCTTAAACCTGCATTCTTTCTAAAAGTCTGATTGTGTAGAAGTCTATGAACATTTGTCCTGCAACTCACTTGATGTATTACTGCTGGAAAGTGTGTAACTATTAGTTTATGATCTCAATTGTTTATCAAGTCTTCTTCAATCCAGCATGATGTTCAAGTTGTAAAATATGGTCCCATTGATAGGAAAAAGAGAAAGGATGTACCAGCCTCTCATGTCACTTATGATTACTAAAACAGGTCTTATTTTATTTAAAGTTTAATTTGCCAAAACTGACATTTAGTTAAACTTAGTGCAGTTGTAGTTATATATAACTTTAACTATAGACTCAATATATTATAGACTACAGTATAATAATACTTTAATTCCTCTTTTCCAATAACAAATAATATATGGTAGTTATTTGTTTATATATGGTGGGGTTATCCCTTTTGTGTCCTTCATCCTGACGGCAAATTAAATCAAATCTTTTGAGAGTCATGGTGAAACAGAATAATAAAAAACAATCTGCATCAGGAGTCATACATGTTATTGATTTAACCTAAATCTTTGTTTTGTTTTTTGTTGCAGAAGAGAACCTGGCCATTGAAGGAAAAGCCGCACAGTCATCAGTGTATCAGTTTTACTATGCATATAATGCCATTGATGGGAATCGGGCCTCCAACTTGTATCACGGTTCCTGCAGTCACACAACCAATGATTTGAACCCCTGGTGGAGGCTGGCTCTGCCCAAAACACACAAAGTGTTTTCTGTTAAGATAACCAACCGAAAACAATTCCACAAACGACTCGATGGAGCCGAGATCCGCATTGGAGATTCTCTTGGAAACAATGGTGCTGAAAATCCCAGGTAACTTACAGCCTGTCCTATTACAATACTAATATTAAAAAGTCACTAAATTGGTATTTAGTTGCAACACGTTTGAGGAACATTATTCAGTTTTTCTTGCTCAGGTTTACCTGGTGAAACATTTTGGATTAAAAATCCTTACGTTGCCACGAAATAGGATTGGAGCGGGAATATCCTTAATTTATGAATGATTCCTGCAATGTGTTCTGATCTGATCACAGAAATGGACAAATGCCAAGGTCGCCAAATGAAAGGCCTGATCGAGGGTCGTCAATTGTGATTCTGTGACATGATTTGAAAACATTTATTTAAACATTACTGAAATATAAATATTGTTCATTATCAAGCCCTTATTAAAATATCTGCAACCAACATTCTAACCAAGTAAAGCGTAGAAACCTAATGACGCTTTGAGTGCATGTTGAACTTAAAATGAAAAGCCTATTACTTCAATAAAGCCTTCCTGAGGTTAACTTAGTGATTTCTGCTTCTTCTACCAGGTTTGCTTTAATCACCAGCATCCCGGGAGGTCATACTGTTGAGTTCAAGGTTCCCAACGGGATGGACGGCCGCTATGTTTACATCGGTGTCCCTGGAAGAAAGGAGTACCTGACCCTCTGTGAGGTGGAGGTGTTTGGCTCTGCACTGGATTAGCATTCAATGTAATGGATTTGCAAAGATGTTGTAATGTGTACACAAAGCATCCAAAATAAAATGTGCATCTTAAATATCATTGTTTGCATGACGTCAAGTTTTACTGGTGGAGATTACAGCAAAAGTCTGCCTTGACTTTTTTTTTTTTTATAAATGCAGACAAAATAGACTAATATTATAACAAACATCTGAAACTTTCTTACCCAAAGTTAGATCAGTCCCCATCATGTCTGTAAGAGGGGTATCTTGATCAGTTGGCTTTCAGCTAGCAGTCAGCTGGCTATCCCATAGCTGGGAGAGGGATACCCAAGTCAGGCATTAGTAAATCTCGGGAAGAAAGCAATACAACTATTTCATTAAATATTGACTGGTCATTAATGTGCCTCGAAGAAGGAACCTACGACTGCTACCATTTACATGAAATATACTGCTACAAATAGGTTGAGGTGACTTTTACAAAACCTACTAACTGATAGCTTTTGATCACTAACCGTTACAGCAACCCAAATACACAGCTTTAAAAACAAGACTTCCTTTGGCAAAAAAATGCAATAAGAAAGAAAAGGAACCCTTTTAAGGCCATACAGTTGTATTTTACAAAAAGTTTGGGTATTTACAAAAAAGTTCTGACAGGGCACAGTTAGAGGCAGTCTACTTGTTTTGCCTTCAAAAACACAACTCTTTCTGTCATTTTATAACTGGATGAGGAATGAAAGCTTGCCTGCTGAAAGCTGAAAGATATGCAGTAGAAATTGTATTTAAAAGCTTCCAAACATGGGAACATCATTTTCCAAAGACTCTTAAAACACTGCTGGCCTCTAAAGAAACATTTCAACAACTTTTGCATAAAAATACTTGCACACAAATACATTATAAAAATAGCGTACTACAGAATAATCTTTCCCCAGATCAACACTGTGCAGAACAATAGAAGAAGTCTGCTATCATATTGTGAGCAATATCCTCCTCCTGTGCAACTGCGGGGAAACTGGACAGCTTGTTTCAGGCCCGGTTCTACGGGGGTGCATAAGGGTGCATTGCACCCTCAGTTGAGCCGTTATGCACCCTCAGTTGAAAAGTGAAAAAAATGAAAAGTGAAAAATATTACATAATAACAATAATAGTAGTAATAATAATAAGAATATAGTTGAAATAAAATTTATTGTGGTTAAATAACGTCTGCTGCATTTATTTGGTCAATTTAAACGGTAAGTAACGTTATTATGTCAGGTGCGCGTGACCTGTGCCGCTGCGCGTTCATTATCTGCAAGGTGCTTACACAGCAGTCAATGATGGAACTCAGAAAATGGTTAAAACAACCAGCCCTAATCGCCAGCAGTAACATTGCATCTACTGCAGGTAATAACAGTTCAGATCATGGGGACATTACGTTACCCACTGCCACTGTCGTGGACACCAACGCCCGACTCGCCGGCTTTGCCCGCCTCGCTCACAGAGGCGGAGCAGCCACAGCCGTCTTCGTTGCCCCAAACACCGCCACCCCTCAGCGGCCCGCATGTGCCAGAGGACCTCGGCAAAACAGAGCCTGCACATGTATATTTTAAAAAGTACCCAACTCGTCTGTACAGTGGGGTAAGGCGCTCATTTTGCAGCTCATGGTTTCAAAACAGAGATTGGCTGGAATATTCATGTAAAAAAGATGCCATCTTCTGCTATGCATGTAATAATTTCGGTTCAAGGAAGTCAGATGCCTTCACCACAACTGGCTACAACAACTGGTGCCATGCTCTTATAGGCTACTTGATAAGGGACTGGGAAGGCATGAATCAAGCAAAGAGCACATAGAGCATATATCTCTTCATTTTGCTCTCAAAGTGCACCAGATTGATGCTTTTAACTTCAATATTTAAAAAAAAAAATCGTCCCGGGGGGAGCTAGCCCCCGGACCCCCCTAGAGGAAGTGAGGAACCTCCTGGAGGAGGTGAGGACCCCCCTAGAGGATGTTAGGTCCACTCCCCACTTATAAAAATAGCACTTTACCACTGCACCACACAGACAAAGGTGATCAAGTGCTGATGCTAATAATGATCCGATTCATTTGATATTGTCTGCCAATACCGAATCCTGATCCGATTCTTCTATTTCCCAGATAATACAGCTGCACCGTGCACACAAGCTCTATTTGTTTTTGCCATTGTAATTCACCATAAGCAATTGTTGACTGTAACATCTATGCCAACTGTTGGGGATTAAGAAAAATAGAAATTACATTAGAAAAATAGAGTTTTATTGACTTCACCATCGGAACCCTTTTTACAGTGTAGACAGTTTGGCCTAGCCCTATTGTTTGAAGCAGAATTGTATTTACTGTATGTTTCTAAATGGCAGTCTATATATTTTATCGACAATAACGAAGCTAGCACCAGATGAAATAAACATTTTTCAACATCAGTAGAAGAAGTTACTGATCCCGGATCTTATTATCACGGTCTGCTTCTCGCCTTACGTGCTGCACCTCAGTACTTTTCCACTGACCCCGCCTCCACCTCACCCGACTAGACAGCCACACCCACCCCGTCAGCTCACCTGGGCTCCTTGCTGCTTTTCATCTCCAATCAGCTAGTATATAAGCCTCTCCTGCACACTCACTCATTGCCAGATTGTTCTTTGAACTCAGGCAAGACTCTTCTGATTCCAGGGAAACCTGCCAGCCTTCTATCACTCACCTTGAGATCATCTTCCATCCCACAACTATACAGTGTGAGTACATATATACAAACTTCAACAAACTTGCTAATGCATGGTTTGACAATGCATTTTCCTTTGTTTTCACCACAACTAAAGTGAACGAGTGCAGTTGCCATATTTGTGTGTGTGTGTGGTCACTGAGGGCCCTCACATGCTCAAGGGCCCCTGGGCACGTGCCCAGTGTGCCCTGTGGTTAATCCGGCCTTGGCTGTAACATAAATATAGTGAAGTAAAAAGTACCACATTTCCCTTTGAGTTGTAGTGGAGTAGAAGTATAGTGGCACTAAAATACTTTAGTAAAGTTCAAGTACCTCCAATTTGTAATTAAGCACTGTACTTGAGTAAATCTACTTAGTTATTTTCCACCCCTGAAGTTTTTAGATTTTACAGACGGTTTACGAAAAATCATGTATTCTCAGAGAAGGAATATCCAATCAAAGTCAAGGATTTAACCAAGCTCTTGTCACGATTCTCATGTTCTGTCACGTTTTTCGTTTTGTATGTCTAGGTTTGGGTTTATTTTGCTGTTCGGTTCTCCCTGTCTCCCTTGTGTATTGTCTGGTCCCTCTCGGTGTTTTTCCTCCCTGTCGTTAGTTTGTCTCTGTTCACCTGTTGCCCTTGTGTTTCTCCTCCCCTGCCCGGCTGTTTCTCGTCTTGTGATTACCACTCCCTGTATTTAGTCTTGTCTCTTCCTGTGTTCAGTGTTGGTTCGTCTTTTGTTTGTGACCGAGTTCACCGGTGAGTTTTCTGTTTTGTCCAAGTTTTCTAGATTATCCTTGAAATAAAGGCATTTTCAGCATTCTCTGCATTTGGGTCCTGCTTGCTTCACTCACCGTAACCGCTCTTCCCCATTGTTAATTATTTAAAATAATATAATTTCTTCTTCTTCCTGAAAGGTCTTCATCATAAAGTATACATTCAAATTGCAGCTTTTATTAACAGTTGTATTAAATACGTTCAACTTTTACTTTTACTTCCCATTGGTCAAAGACATAAGGGGGCGGGTCTTAATGTTGAAATTCAATACACTTGGATCTGATTTTCATTTCTTAAATGATGGCTTTCAGAAATAACAAACATGTTTTATGTTAAATATGTTTTATTAATGACTATCCTAGGTCTCATCCAGAATGATGAAACTCAGTGTTTTCCTTCTCATGCTCCTCATGGAGACGTGCTCTGCCTCCACTTATCGTGAGTATGAATCGTTTGTATATGACGTCTTCACTATAAAACATAACAGGAAAGTGAATGTAAGGCTGTCCGTTAGCAAGAAAAGCAGGTTTATACAAAATAAGTTGAATTGTCTAGATCAGAGGTTCCCAACCTTTTTCGTCTCGTTTACCTCTTGAGCTCGGCTCCATTCTATAAGAGCCGCCTCCCTCATCTGTGATGATGCGCCTACATTTTTTCTTGTTAAACCCTTTTCTAGTTGTATTTAACCAAACTGCCCCTTAATTGATAAGTCACCCTTAATACAAATGCATTTAATCTTGACCTTTACACTTATTCTAGCAGTTTCAACATCTTTTGTAAAGACTAGAGCTTTTAAAGAGACACTCGACCTTGCTTGACTTTCTTAAACTTTTATCGTTCTGGGGGAAGGACACCAAGCTTAATTAAATTGATTTAAAATGGTTTATTGTGTCCCCGTACCCCTGGTTGGGAACCACTGGTCTACTGTATAGCTTTATCTCCACAATCCTTTGGATTGTAGTTTCTCAGCAGTTATGTAATGTACAAAATATTGTAATCTCACTAGTCACATTATATATATATATATATATATATATATATATATATATATATATATTTTGCTGCTCCAATAACTAGTTATTGTTATTGTGGTAATACCGTTTAAATGTAACTGTGAACACATCGCCATGTACTGTAAGAAATCCCAGCAAAGCCACACACAAACAAATACAGAAAACACATTCAATCTCCAATTCATCAGCACGTGTTCAGCGTTTGGAAATAAAACACTGCATAGACATAAAAACACTGATAAACATCTTTATCAAGTTGGCAACACGTGCATGCTGAGGCAACATGTAGCAAATTCAGAAAGCGTAACCCAACTCACAATGGAATCGTTTTTAATGATTACAGTTCTAATATGTCATTTACTTTCTGAGAAACGTGCAGCATTTCTCTGTTTGTAATTGACATTTTTCTGTTTTCTTTAGTTGTTGTGCGTTGAATATTCAGGACCAGTTATCTGTTGGAACACTAATGTAGCTTAAACCATTTTCCAATGTGTGTATTCTAATTATATATTCAACTGTCTCTTTACTAGAAAACGTGGCGTTGCGTGGAAAAGCGACCCAGTCAGACAGTTATAACAACGTGTTTGGATTTGCCTTCAGCGCTATTGATGGAAACCGTGATAATAGGTTCCTTTATGGATCATGCAGCCACACTGATACAGAAAGCAACCCCTGGTGGAGAGTGGACCTGCTGGAGCCCTACGTCGTCACCTCCGTCACCATCTCCAACAGAGGAGACTGCTGTTCAGAAAGGCTTGTGGGGGCACAGATCCACATCGGCAACTCTTTAGACAACAATGGTTTATCAAACCCAGTGTAAGACATTTCCTGCACACATTTTATTAATTTGTTTTGTGTAACTGTCTGAGCATTTTGTTTATATTCTCCTCTCCCCTGTTAATTGCTCACCACCAGTAGACAGAGGTGTATTAAGATGCTTTACTTGAGTACAAGTACAGATACCCTAGTTTCAAAATATTTCATTACAAGGGAAAGTCCTGCATTCAAATGTTTCTTAAGTAAAAGTATTATCAGCAACATTTACTTAATGATTAAATGTACATATGTATGTGACATTACTAGATATATTCATGCATTTTACAAGTTTAATTTTATTTATATACTTTGACTGTTTTGTGACTTAAAGAGTTAGTCCCCTAGTTTAATTGTTAGAGATACATTTAGTTAAAGGTAGCTAAAGCTGTTTAATAAATGTACTGGAATAAAATTACATTGTTTCCGTATTGAAATGTCGAGGAATAGGAGTAGAAATTATAATTAAATGGAAATACTCAAGTTAAGTACAAGTACCTCTGAATTGTAAATGTACTACCCACCTCTGCCAGTAGATTCTCATAGAAACTATTCCTAAATGTTTCAGCCATGTAATTTTACTCATTTGTATTGCTTATCAAAAATATAGGGAATGCTGAAGTGAGTCGGATTGTATAGAAGTCTATGATGAAGTTACCAGTTATCAAACTGTTGAAGCCTTGGGGGTATAACATGTCATTCATGTTCTTTCTTTCTCACTTTTGTTCTCTTTCTTTTAGGGTTGGTACAATTTCTACAATCGAGGCATTGTACACTCTGACTTTCACTGATCGTGTGATGGGACATTATGTGACTGTGCGTATACCGGGTTATGGAAAGGTCCTTACCCTCTGTGAGGTGGAAGTCTACGGGTACCATGCCCCAACTGGTGAGGGTTTGGGATCTTACATAAATAACATGTGATTTCCATCTAAACAAGGAACTGTCATATCAGCCAAGTGGCTGAAAAGTGAACTGAATGCAGAAGTGCCTTAAACCTGCATTCTTTCTAAAAGTCTGATTGTGTAGAAGTCTATGAACATTTGTCCTGCAACTCACTTGATGTATTACTGCTGGAAAGTGTGTAACTATTAGTTTATGATCTCAATTGTTTATCAAGGCTTCTTCAATCCAGCATGATGTTGAAGTTGTAAAATATGGTCTCATTAATAGGAACAAGAGAAAGGATGTACCAGCCTCTCATGTCACTTATGATTACTAAAACAGGTCTTATTTTATTTAAAGTTTAATTTGCCAAAACTGACATTTAGTTAAACTTAGTGCAGTTGTAGTTATATATAACTTTAACTATAGACTCAATATATTATAGACTACAGTATAATAATACTTTAATTCCTCTTTTCCAATAACAAATAATATATGGTAGTTATTTGTTTATATATGGTGGGGTTATCCCTTTTGTGTCCTTCATCCTGACGGCAAATTAAATCAAATCTTTTGAGAGTCATGGTGAAACAGAATAATAAAAAACAATCTGCATCAGGAGTCATACATGTTATTGATTTAACCTAAATCTTTGTTTTGTTTTTTGTTGCAGAAGAGAACCTGGCCATTGAAGGAAAAGCCGCACAGTCATCAGTGTATCAGTTTTACTATGCATATAATGCCATTGATGGGAATCGGGCCTCCAACTTGTATCACGGTTCCTGCAGTCACACAACCAATGATTTGAACCCCTGGTGGAGGCTGACTCTGCCCAAAACACACAAAGTGTTTTCTGTTAAGATAACCAACCGAAAACAATTCCACAAACGACTCGATGGAGCCGAGATCCGCATTGGAGATTCTCTTGGAAACAATGGTGCTGAAAATCCCAGGTAACTTACAGCCTGTCCTATTACAATACTAATATTAAAAAGTCACTAAATTGGTATTTAGTTGCAACACGTTTGAGGAACATTATTCAGTTTTTCTTGCTCAGGTTTACCTGGTGAAACATTTTGGATTAAAAATCCTTACGTTGCCACGAAATAGGATTGGAGCGGGAATATCCTTAATTTATGAATGATTCCTGCAATGTGTTCTGATCTGATCACAGAAATGGACAAATGCCAAGGTCGCCAAATTAAAGGCCTGATCGAGGGTCGTCAATTGTGATTCTGTGACATGACTTGAAAACATTTATTTAAACATTACTGAAATATAAATATTGTTCATTATCAAGCCCTTATTAAAATATCTGCAACCAACATTCTAACCAAGTAAAGCGTAGAAACCTAATGATGCTTTGAGTGCATGTTGAACTTAAAATGAAAAGCCTATTACTTCAATAAAGCCTTCCTGAGGTTAATGTAGTGATTTCTGCTTCTTCTACCAGGTTTGCTTTAATCACCAGCATCCCGGGAGGTCATACTGTTGAGTTCAAGGTTCACAACGGGATGGACGGCCGCTATGTTTACATCGGTGTCCCTGGAAGAAAGGAGTACCTGACCCTCTGTGAGGTGGAGGTGTTTGGCTCTGCACTGGATTAGCATTCAATGTAATGGATTTGCAAAGATGTTGTAATGTGTACACAAAGCATCCAAAATAAAATGTGCATCTTAAATATCATTGTTTGCATGACGTCAACATTTACTGGTGGAGATTGCAACAAAAGTCTGCCTTGACTTTTGCTTTTACACAGGACTTGTACACCTTTTGGGAATGTAAGACCAGTGAAAGCAATGGTTCTGAAGGAAAGTTTTTTTTTTTTATAAATGCAGACAAAATAGACCAATATTATAACAAACATCTGAAAGCTTTCTTACCCAAAGTTAGATCAGTCCCCATCATGTCTGTAAGAGGGGTATCTTGATCAGTTGGCTTTCAGCTAGCAGTCAGCTGGCTATCCCATAGCTGGGAGAGGGATACCCAAGTGAGGGCATTAGTAAATCTCGGGAAGAAAGCAATACAACTATTTCATTAAATATTGACTGGTCATTAATGTGCCTCGAAGAAGGAACCTACGACTGCTACCATTACATGAAATCTACTGCTACAAATAGGTTGAGGTGACTTTTACAAAACCTACTAACTGATAGCTTTTGATCACTAACCGTTACAGCAACCCAAATACACAGCTTTAAAAACAAGACTTCCTTTGGCAAAAAAATGCAATAAGAAAGAAAAGGAACCTTTTTAAGGCCATACAGTTGTATTTTACAAAAAGTTTGGGTATTTACAAAAAAGTTCTGACAGGGCACAGTTAGAGGCAATCTACTTGTTTTGCCTTCAAAAACACAACTCTTTCTGTCATTTTATAACTGGATGAGGAATGAAAGCTTGCCTGCTGAAAGCTGAAAGATATGCAGTAGAAATTGTATTTAAAAGCTTCCAAACATGGGAACATCATTTTCCAAAGACTCTTAAAACACTGCTGGCCTCTAAAGAAACATTTCAACAACTTTTGCATAAAAATACTTGCACACAAATACATTATAAAAACAGCGTACTACAGAATAATCTTTCCCCAGATCAACACTGTGCAGAACAATAGAAGAAGTCTGCTATCATATTGTGAGCAATATCCTCCTCCTGTGCAACTGCGGGGAAACTGGACAGCTTGTTTCAGGCCCGGTTCTACGGGGGTGCATAAGGGTGCATTGCACCCTCAGTTGAGCCGTTATGCACCCTCAGTTGAAAAGTGAAAAAAGTGAAAAATATTACATAATAATAGTAGTAATAATAATAATAAGAATATAGTTGAAATAAAATTTATTGTGGTTAAATAACGTCTGCTGCATTTATTTGGTCAATTTAAACGGTAAGTAACGTTATGTCAGGTGCGCGTGACCTGTGCCGCTGCGCGTTCATTATCTGCAAGGTGCTTACACAGCAGTCAATGATGGAACTCAGAAAATGGTTAAAACAACCAGCCCTAATCGCCAGCAGTAACACTGCATCTACTGCAGGTAATAACAGTTCAGATCATGGGGACATTACGTTACCCACTGCCACTGTCGTGGACACCAACGCCCGACTCGCCGGCTTTGCCCGCCTCGCTCACAGAGGCGGAGCAGCCACAGCCGTCTTCGTTGCCCCAAACACCGCCACCCCTCAGCGGCCCGCATGTGCCAGAGGACCTCGGCAAAACAGAGCCTGCACATGTATATTTTAAAAAGTACCCAACTCGTCTGTACAGTGGGGTAAGGCGCTCATTTTGCAGCTCATGGTTTCAAAACAGAGATTGGCTGGAATATTCATGTAAAAAAGATGCCATCTTCTGCTATACATGTAATAATTTCGGTTCAAGGAAGTCAGATGCCTTCACCACAACTGGCTACAACAACTGGTGCCATGCTCTTATAGGCTACTTGATAAGGGACTGGGAAGGCATGAATCAAGCAAAGAGCACATAGAGCATATATCTCTTCATTTTGCTCTCAAAGTGCACCAGATTGATGCTTTTAACTTCAATATTTAAAAAAAAAAAAATCGTCCCGGGGGAGCTAGCCCCCGGACCCCCCTAGAGGAAGTGAGGAACCTCCTGGAGGAGGTGAGGACCCCCCTAGAGGATGTTAGGTCCACTCCCCACTTATAAAAATAGCACTTTACCACTGCACCACACAGACAAAGGTGATCAAGTGCTGATGCTAATAATGATCCGATTCATTTGATATTGTCTGCCAATACCGAATCCTGATCCGATTCTTCTATTTCCCAGATAATACAGCTGCACCGTGCACACTAGCTCTATTTGTTTTTGCCATTGTAATTCACCATAAGCAATTGTTGACTGTAACATCTATGCCAACTGTTGGGGATTAATTCTGTCTTTACTTCTAAATATTTAACCTTATTGCCTGTTGACGTTTACGACTAACCCTGATCTGTGACGCCAGCTTTAAGGAATGTGCTCCAGCACTTAGTCTTAGTTTTATGACCGGTCAACTCTCGGTCACAGAGCCTAAGAGTTAGATAAGTGATTCGGTGTCTCCAGGTGTTAACGCCCCATCCCCCAATATGTGGTTTAACTCTCTGTAAACTAGTTAAATGGGCTATCGAGAGAGATACTGGGCAGAATTGACATGGCAACCTACCCGTGCAGTCAAAACCTTTGACTGTGTGACTTGTGATGTGAATTTCTCCGGCCGATGCTTGTATTAAAGATCCGTGTTTGACATCAAAGCTCCAACTCTCCTCGTGTCTCTCTGAGTCCTAACTCTCCATTGCTGCAGAAGTTTCCCTTACACCAACCAACTGTAATTTGTAATGTATTTGACCATACTTTAACGGTTCTGGCAACCACAGCAGCCCAAATGTTAACGTAAATGTCAAGTTTTCTTTTTACAGTGTACTTATATCTGTACATTTCTTTTCAGTTTACTTCAAGAAGTGGCTTCAACACACAGAAATGCACAATGAATCTTTATAATATATTTATGTTCTCTAGTTTAAATAATCATACCAGTATTTAAAAAATGTATGCTGGTCACCTGGAATCCTGGTAAGCTTCCAGCATGGTATATTTAATACTATTATTAAACATAAACTGGTGATAGATGGATGCCCAGCATACCAGTTCTGTTTGTTTTAGCTGGCCAGGATGGATGGACCAGCAGGGTAGTTCTTAGCGGGTGTGGAGTCTGTGGGTCAGGGCCGGCTCTAGACAATTTGCTCCCAATTTGACAATTTGCTCCCCCCCCCCCCCCCCCCCCCCAGTATTATTTATACAGCCCAAAAACAAGAAATTAGCTCAAAGTCATAGTCAAAGAATATCCTGGTATATCATATAATGCTGGTGGGTTTGTCTCTTTGCTGTAGATTTTAGAAAGGCTCACTGTACTTAAACAAAATGACTCAGGGTGCATCTGAGATTAGAGGGGGTGCAGTGCTATTTTTATAAGTGGGGAGTGGACCTAACACCTTCTAGGGGGGTCCGGGGGCATGCTCCCCCGGGAAGATTTTTCTTTAAATATTGAAGTTAAATGCATCAATCTGGTGCACTTTGAGAGCAAAATGAAGAGATCTATGGACACCTCTCAACATCCATATGAAACAGAACTGTAAACAGATTTACTTTTTCTTTATGGATATTTTATAAATCACTCCCCTTTTAAACTCTATTCTTGTTTTACTGTCATATAGTATTTCATTTTTAGTGAGTTACTCAGATGAGTACCAGGAGACAGCGTTTGGTGCTCTGGTACAATTGTGGTGAAGGCATCCATCTGAGTTAGATGTATTTGAACCGAAATGTCTACATGCATAGCAGAAGATGGCATCTTTTTTACAGGAAATTCCAGCCAATCTCTGTTTTTAAACCATCAGCTGCAAAATGAGCGCCTTACCCCACTCTACAGGCGAGTTGGGAACTTGTTTAAATATACCTGGGCAGGCTCTCTTTTGCCGAGGGGTGGCAGTGTTTGGGGCGACGAAGACGGCTGCCCCGGGGGCGAGGCGGGCACTTCGCCGCCGCCGGAACCTTGCCGGCCGCCGTCATGGCGCATCTACTGATTACCGCCGTACCGGCACCGTGCCGGTACTCAGTAAGAAGTAACGGTACCAGATGGGTACAAATCAGAAGTCCCGGTACTGCGTCCCAGTGAGTACCGGCCCAATTCAAGCACTGATTCTAACCTAATGTTAGATTATTTCACATGTACAGCTGCCGAAGAATCGCTGTAAAGAGAAACAGGATGTCTCACACCGCGATATTCGCGTTTGAGGGTGTGTCATGACCGTGGCGTTGACAAAAGCATTTTTATGAAGTTTTCCAAAACGTATTTATAAGAAAGTTCAGAAAATTTAACTATTAATTTATCAATTAATGAGTTCTTAAAACATGTTCTCATTGTTACTTAAGTGTTGCTTATTTAAATGCACATTGAAAATAAATTACATTAGAAAATAGAGTTTTATTGACTTCACCATCGGAACCCTTTTTACAGTGTAGACAGTTTGGCCTAGCCCTATTGTTTGAAGCAGAATTGTATTTACCGTATGTTTCTAAATGGCAGTCTATATATTTTATCGACAATAACGAAGCTAGCACCAGATGAAATAAACATTTTTCAACATCAGTAGAAGAAGTTACTGATCCCGGATCTTATTATCACGGTCTGCTTCTCGCCTTACGTGCTGCACCTCAGTACTTTTCCACTGACCCCGCCTCCACCTCACCCGACTAGACAGCCACACCCACCCCGTCAGCTCACCTGGGCTCCTTGCTGCTTTTCATCTCCAATCAGCTAGTATATAAGCCTCTCCTGCACACTCACTCATTGCCAGATTGTTCTTTGAACTCAGGCAAGACTCTTCTGATTCCAGGGAAACCTGCCAGCCTTCTATCACTCACCTTGAGATCATCTTCCATCCCACAACTATACAGTGTGAGTACATGTATACAAACTTCAACAAACTTGCTAATGCATGGTTTGACAAAATGCATTTTCCTTTGTTTTCACCACAACTAAAGTGAACGAGTGCAGTTGCCATATTTGTGTGTGTGTGTGGTCACTGAGGGCCCTCACATGCTCAAGGGCCCCTGGGCACGTGCCCAGTGTGCCCTGTGGTTAATCCGGCCTTGGCTGTAACATAAATATAGTGAAGTAAAAAGTACCACATTTCCCTTTGAGTTGTAGTGGAGTAGAAGTATAGTGGCACTAAAATACTTTAGTAAAGTTCAAGTACCTCCAATTTGTAATTAAGCACTGTACTTGAGTAAATCTACTTAGTTATTTTCCACCCCTGAAGTTTTTAGATTTTACAGACTGTTTACGAAAAATTATGTATTCTCAGAGAAGGAATATCCAATCAAAGTCAAGGATTTAACCAAGCTCTTGTCACGATTCTCATGTTATGTCACGTGTTTAGTTTTGTATGTTTGGGTTTATTTTGCTGTTCGGTTCTCCCTGTCTCCCTTGTGTATTGTCTGGTCCCTCTCGGTGTTTTTCCTCCCTGTCGTTAGTTTGTCTCTGTTCACCTGTTGCCCTTGTGTTTCTCCTCCCCTGCCCGGCTGTTTCTCGTCTTGTGATTACCACTCCCTGTATTTAGTCTTGTCTCTTCCTGTGTTCAGTGTTGGTTCGTCTTTTGTTTGTGACCGAGTTCACCGGTGAGTTTTCTGTTTTGTCCAAGTTTTCTAGATTATCCTTGAAATAAAGGCATTTTCAGCATTCTCTGCATTTGGGTCCTGCTTGCTTCACTCACCGTAACAGCTCTTCCCCATTGTTAATTATTTAAAATAATATAATTTCTTCTTCTTCCTGAAAGGTCTTCTTCATAAAGTATACATTCAAATTGCAGCTTTTATTAACAGTTGTATTAAATACGTTCAACTTTTACTTTTACTTCCCATTGGTCAAAGACATAAGGGGGCGGGTCTTAATGTTGAAATTCAATACACTTGGATCAGATTTTCATTTCTTAAATGATGGCTTTCAGAAATAACAAAGAAACACGTTTTATGTTAAATATGTTTTATTAATGACTATCCTAGGTCTCATCCAGAATGATGAAACTCAGTGTTTTCCTTCTCATGCTCCTCATGGAGACGTGCTCTGCCTCCACTTATCGTGAGTATGAATCGTTTGTATATGACGTCTTCACTATAAAACATAACAGGGAAGTGAATGTTAGGCTGTCCGTTAGCAAGAAAAGCAGGTTTATACAAAGTAAGTTGAATTGTCTAGATCAGAGGTTCCCAACCTTTTTCGTCTCGTTTACCTCTTGAGCTCGTCTCCATTCTATAAGAGCCGCCTCCCTCATCTGTGATGATGCGCCTACATTTTTTCTTGTTAAACCCTTTACAACCCTCTAGTTGTATTTAACCAAACTGCTCCTTACTTAAGTCACCCTTAATACAAGTGCATTTAATCTTGACCTTTACACTTATTCTAGCAGTTTCAACATCTTTTGTTAAGACAAGAGCTTTTAAAGAGACACTCGACCTTGCTTGTCTTTCTTAAACTTTTATCGTTCTGGGGGAAGGACACCAAGCTTAATTAAAATGGTTTATTGTGTCCCCGTACCCCTGGTTGGGAACCACTAGTCTACTTTATAGCTTTATCTCCAAAATCCTTTGGATTGTGGATTGTAGTTTCTCAGCAGTTATGTAATGTACAAAATATTGTAATCTCACTGGTCACATTAGATATATATATATATATATATATATATATATATATATATATATATATATATATATATATATATATATATATATATATATTTTGCTGCTCCAATAACTAGTTATTGTGGTAATACTGTTTAAATGTAACTGTGAACACATCGCCATGTACTGTAAGAAATCCCAGCAAAGCCACAGAAACAAATACAGAAAACACATTCAATCTCCAATTCATCAGCACGTGTTCAGCGTTTGGAAATAAAACACTGCATAGACATAACACTGATAAACATCTTTATCAAGTTGGCAACACGTGCATGCTGAGGCAACATGCAGCAAATTCAGAAAGCGTAACCCAACTCACAATGGAATCGTTTTTAATGATTACAGTTCTAATATGTCATTTACTTTCTGAGAAACGTGCAGCATTTCTCTGTTTGTAATTGACATTTTTCTGTTTTCTTTAGTTGTTGTGCGTTGAATATTCAGGACCAGTTATCTGTTGGAACACTAATGTAGCTTAAACCATTTTCCAATGTGTGTATTCTAATTATATATTCAACTGTCTCTTTACTAGAAAACGTGGCGTTGCGTGGAAAAGCGACCCAGTCAGACCGTTATAACCACGTGTTTGGATTTGCCTTCAGCGCTATTGATGGAAACCGTGATAATAGGTTCCTTTATGGATCGTGCAGCCACACTGATAAAGAAAGCAACCCCTGGTGGAGAGTGGACCTGCTGGAGCCCTACGTCGTCACCTCCGTCACCATCTCCAACAGAGGAGACTGCTGTTCAGAAAGGCTTGTGGGGGCACAGATCCACATCGGCAACTCTTTAGACTACAATGGTGCATCAAACCCAGTGTAAGACATTTCCTGCACACATTTTATTAATTTGTTTTGTGTAACTGTCTGAGCATTTTGTTTATATTCTCCTCTCCCCTGTAATTGCTCACCACCAGTAGACAGAGGTGTATTAAGATGCTTTACTTGAGTAAAAGTACAGATACCCTAGTTTCAAAATATTTCATTACAAGGGAAAGTCCTGCATTCAAATGTTTCTTAAGTAAAGGTATTATCAGCAACATTTACTTAATGATTAAATGTACATATGTATGTGACATTACTAGATATATTCATGCATTTTACAAGTTTAATTTTATTTATATACTTTGACTGTTTTGTGACTTAAAGAGTTAGTCCCCAAGTTTAATTGTTAGAGATACATTTAGTTAAAGGTAGCTAAAGCTGTTTAATGGATGTACTGGAATAAAATGACATTGTTTCCGTATTTAAATGTAGAGGAATAGGAGGAGAAAGTATAATTAAATGGAAATACTCAAGTTAAGTAAAAGTACCTCTGAATTGTAAATGTACTACCCACCTCTGCCAGTAGTTTATCATAGAAACTGTTCCTAAATGTTTGAGCCATGTCATTTTACTTATTTGTATTGCTTATCAAAAATATAGGGAATGCTGAAGTGAGTCAGATTGTATAGAAGTCTATGATGAAGTTACCAGTTATCAAACTGTTGAAGCCTTGGGGGTATAACATGTCATTCATGTTCTTTCTTTCTCACTTTTGTTCTCTTTCTTTTAGGGTTGGTACAATTTCTACAATCGAGGCATTGTACACTCTGACTTTCACTGATCGTGTGATGGGACGTTATGTGACTGTGCGTATACCGGGTTTTGGAAAGGTCCTTACCCTCTGTGAGGTGGAAGTCTACGGGTACCATGCCCCAACTGGTGAGGGTTTGGGATCTTACATAAATAACGTGTGATTTCCATCTAAACAAGGAACTGTCATATCAGCCAAGTGGCTGAAAAGTGAACTGAATGCAGAAGTGCCTTGAACCTGTATTCTTTCTAAAAGTCTGATTGTGTAGAAGTCTGAACATTTGTCCTGCAACTCACTTCATGTATTACTGCTGGAAAGAGTGTAACTATTAGTTTATGATCTCAATTGTTTGTATCAAGTCTTCTTCAATCCAGCATGATGTTGTAAAATATGGTCTCATTAATAGGAACAAGAGAAAGGATGTACCAGCCTCTCATGTCACTTATGATTACTAAAACAGGTCTTATTTTATTTAAAGTTTAATTTGCCAAAACTGACATTTAGTTAAACTTAGTGCAGTTGTAGTTATATATAACTTTAACTATAGACTCAATATATTATAGACTACAGTATAATAATACTTTAATTCCTCTTTTCCAATAACAAATAATATATGGTAGTTATTTGTTTATATATGGTGGGGTTATCCCCTTTTGTGTCCTTCATCCTGACGGCAAATTAAATCAAATCTTTTGAGAGTCATGGTGAAACAGAATAATAAAAAACAATCTGCATCAGGAGTCATACATGTTATTGATTTAACCTAAATCTTTGTTTTGTTTTTTGTTGCAGAAGAGAACCTGGCCATTGAAGGAAAAGCCGCACAGTCATCAGTGTATCAGTTTTACTATGCATATAATGCCATTGATGGGAATCGGGACTCCAACTTGTATCACGGTTCCTGCAGTCACACAACCAATGATTTGAACCCCTGGTGGAGGCTGACTCTGCCCAAAACACACAAAGTGTTTTCTGTTAAGATAACCAACCGAAAACAATTCCACAAACGACTCGATGGAGCCGAGATCCGCATTGGAGATTCTCTTGGAAACAATGGTGCTGAAAATCCCAGGTAACTTACAGCCTGTCCTATTACAATACTAATATTAAAAAGTCACTAAATTGGTATTTAGTTGCAACACGTTTGAGGAACATTATTCAGTTTTTCTTGCTCAGGTTTACCTGGTGATACATTTTGGATTAAAAATCCTTACATTGCCAAGAAATAGGATTGAAGCGGAATACCCTTCATTTATGAATGATTCCTCCAATGTGTTCTGATCTGATCACAGAAATTGACAAATACCAAGGTCGCCAAATTAAAGGCCTGATCGAGGGTCGTCAATCTTGATTCTTTGACATGATTTGAAAACATTTATTTAAACATTACTGAAATATAAATATTGTTCATTATCAAGCCCTATTTAAAATATCTGCAACCAACATTCTAACCAAGTAAAGCGTAGAAACCTAATGACGCTTTGAGTGCATGTTGAACTTAAAATGAAAAGCCTATTACTTCAATAAAGCCTTCCTGAGGTTAACGTAGTGATTTCTGCTTCTTCTACCAGGTTTGCTTTAATCACCAGCATCCCGGGTGTTGAAACTGTTGACTTCCAGGTTCCCAACGGGATGGACGGCCGCTATGTTTACATCGGTGTCCCTGGAAGAAAGGAGTACCTGACCCTCTGTGAGGTGGAGGTGTTTGGCTCTGCACTGGATTAGCATTCAATGTAATGGATTTGCAAAGATGCTGTAATGTGTAAACCAAGCATCCAAAATAAAATGTGCATCTTAAATGTCATTGTTTGCATGACGTCAACATTTACTGGTGGAGATTGCAACAAAAGTTTGCCTTGACTTTTGCTTTTACACGGGACTTGTACACCTTCTGGGAATGTAAGACCAGTGAAAGCAATGGTTCTGAAGGCAAGTTTTTTTTATTTTTTTAAATGCAGACAAAATAGACAAATATTATAAAAAACATCTGAAAGCTTTCTTACCCAAAGTTAGATCAGTCCCCATCATGTCTGTAAGAGGGGTATCTTGATCAGTTGGCTTTCAGCTAGCAGTCAGCTGGCTATCCCATAGCTGGGAGAGGGATACCTAAGTGAGGGCATTAGTAAATCTCGGGAAGAAAGCAATAAAACTATTTCATTCAATATTGACTGGTCATTAATGTGCCTCGAAGAAGGAACCTACGACTGCTACCATTTACATGAAATCTACTGCTACAAATAGGTTGAGGTGACTTTTACAAAACCTACTAACTGATAGCTTTTGAGCACTAACCGTTACATACACGGCTTTAAAAACGAGACTTCCTTTGGCAAAAAAATGCAATAAGAAAGAAAAGGAACATTTTTTTTTAAGGCCATACAGTTGTATTTTACAAAAGTTTGGGTATTTACAAAAAAGTTCTGACTGGGCACAGTTAGAGGCAGTCTACTTGTTTTGCCATAAAAAACACAACTCTTTCTGTCATTTTATAACTGGATGAGGAATGAAAGCTTGCCTGCTGAAAGCTGAAAGATATGCAGTAGAAATTGTATTTAAAAGCTTCCAAACATGGGAACATCATTTTCCAAAGACTCTTAAAACACTGCTGGCCTCTAAAGAAACATTTCAACAACTTTTGCATAAAAATACTTGCACACAAATAGATTATAAAAATAGCGTACTACAGAATAATCTTTCCCCAGATCAACACTGTGCAGAACAATAGAAGAAGTCAGATTGTGTCAAGATGCAAAGGGTATTGCTTCACAGTATGTGGACATCAATGATTGGGCCTGTCAGACAAAATGTACTTAAGCCAAAGTCAAAGAAAATAAATTCCTAACATTAAGAAATAATACTGATGTATGAACAGCATGTCTTTGAAAACACTGTTTCCGAAAGTAAAGATTCTATATGACAGAACCAAGGGAACAATAAAAAGCTAGGAAACCTTTTGGCGTAATGGAAACATTGCTGTATGAAAACAATGCAGCAGTAAAGATGGTTGGCAACAGTCCACAGATACTGAGAAGTCGGGGCGAAATGTCCAACCGCTCAGTGAATCAGAGCACCGCAAAGAGGGGGAACCGCTGGGCTTCGAGTAAAAAGCAGCAATGGCAGTGACTGATCAAAACCTAGTGAAAGATCAACAGGTGCTGAATTAGTCCTTCTCACGGTGTTATCTGATGACAGATATTTCTATTTTTAGATCGTTATGTATGATAAAAACTATAGGTTACTTACGTAACCCCAGTTCTCAGAGTAACATGAAGTGAGATGTCTCACTATGGGGTGCGCCTCAACGCGTATGCAAACAGAAGCATCAATCTCATTACGCCAATCCTGATTGGCTGGTGATCTTGACGTCAACGTCAGGGAATCCACCCACCCTATAAGTAGCTTGCGCTACGACGCAGCGTCATTCAAAATAAGCACCTCTTCTCGCTTCGCCTTAGCAAGAAGGGCCACCTGGTGAGACATCTCACTTCATGTTACTCTGAGAACTGGGGTTACGTAAGTAACCTATAGTTCTCATTCATAACACTCCGTTCGATTTCTCACTATGGGATATTGAAACTCCCGTATTGCTAGACATGCTTATCTCGAAAATCACCAAAAACAACCAGAACTTAACAAGTAGAACCCTGTCTCAACACGGGACCCAGCACTGCGCGGGCCACACTTGGAGCAGAGACATCTAGCCTGTAAAAGCGGACAAAAGTGAGCGGCGAGGACCAGCTCGCCGCTGCACAAATGTCTTGGATGGAAACACCCTTGAACAAAGCCCAGGATGTAGCCAGTCCACGAGTAGAATGAGCACGCAGGCCCGTTGGTGCCTGCAAACCCTGACTCGTATAAGCCAGAGCAATCGCTTCCACAATCCAGTGGGAGAGCCGTTGCCTGGTAACGGGCTTGCCCTTCTGAGGGTTAGCCTCAGGATACAAAGAGTTGGTCATTACAACGAAACTCTTTTGACCTGTCCATATAGATGCGTAAAGCACGAACTGGACACAGCAAATTCGGCCGCTGTTCCTCAGAGGAATACAGCACTGGAACGTGCTCTGGAGCTGGGGAACAGGGAACTTCCAGCTCCTTCATCGAGGAGAGGAGAGGAGGCTGTCAGACCGCCCGATTCTTCTTCCTCGCCTGGTGGCTGAAAACCTGGGTCCGCGGCAGCTGCCGGAACCGGAGATTTTCTTGGCCAGCTTGCCTCGTGCCTGGGCTGGGGACCTGGGACGGGCTGCGGTCTCTGCTGCTTCAGTATTTTGAACCGGGCAGGACGTGAGACAGCTTGGGTGAAGGCCTGCCGCGGGACCATTGGAGGTGGCGGCTGGACACTTCGGGGGAGACAGAGCTGGAGAGCCTCGTCTCCCTTCCTTTTTGACTCGCACCTCAGCTGCATTGAAGCTAGAGCGGAGCCAAATATGCCCTCGGGAACAATAGGCATGTCCAGAACATCCTCTTTTTCCCGGTCTGGAAGGTTGGTCAGGTTGAGCCACCTGGCTCTCTCCTGTACCACCATCATTCCCAGTGCTTTGCCCGTGGCTTGGACTGCACAGCGCTGCACACGGAGGCAAATGTCCGTGATCGCTGCGATCTCGTCCCACACGGCAGGCTCAGGTCTGCTCGACATGTCTTCGCAGAGCTCCGCCTGGTAGGCGGTCAGCAGCGAGGAGACGTTGAGTGCCCTGGCGGACAAAGCTGCGGCTTTATATGCCCGTTCGGTCATCGCTGACTGGAACCGGTCTGCCTTTGCCGGTAGCATGGGGTTCCTGCTTGGTGTCGAAGCCAGCCTCGGTTGGAGGTGGGCTGCCACCAGCGGTTCCATGGGCGGCATGCGGAGCAGGCCGAGCCTCTCCATACCGTCACAGTCCAGGGAGGAGGCACCCTGGATTGGGGCCTTGTTGCTAAAGGGACGGTCTCTCCACGAGACCGACACCTCGTCCAGCATCTCCGGAAAGACTGGAAGGAGCTGCCTCTTCGTCCTCGCTGCTTGGGGCAAGTTCTTCCCCTTGTAGCGTGATCTGGAGGTCTCCTTGGCCACTTCAGGCCATGCGATGTCCAGCCTGGACGCAGCGTGTTGACACACGGCCTGCAAGTCCATGCTTAGGACGGGCGAAGCTGGTGTGCTCTCGCCCGGGGGAGCGGACATCGCTCCCGGCTTTGCAGCCTGAGCCGATGAAACGAAGATGTCATCCTCATCCGAGTCAGACAGGAGGAACTCAGAGGTATCCTCTTCGTCCTCCATGTAGTCCAACTCCAGGACATCCTCCGTGGGTGGAACCATGGTGAGGTCCAATTGGGAGCCCCAGCTTGACACAGCGCGGGGCTCCGCTCTCGCGGCTCTTGCCGCCACCGGGTCCCAGCCTGAAACGGCGTGGGGCTCCGGTTCATCGGCTGTCGCTGTTGTTGAGCGTTGAGCTTGGCGTGCTAACCGTCGGCAGAGGCTCTTCATGGTGAAGCGGGTACAATGCCCGCACGAGCCAGGGTTATCGATAGCCTCCCGGGCGTGTTCCAGCCCGAGGCAGGACGAGCAGACCTGGTGTGAGTCTGTGCCTGAAATCTTAAACCCGCAGCCGCATAGCCGAGCCTCCGAGTCCCTGACTCCTCTGGTGTGAGGGAGAGAAGGGTCCATCTTCGATCGCCGGGGTGTCGGCGTGGAGTGGACACGTTAGTAACAGGTACGTTACTGAGAAAAAAACCAACCTTGCCGTTAGTCCGAAAGGAAAAAAGGCGACGGTGTAGATTTTATTCTTTAAAGAATATTAACTGGTGTGTTAATACCTTTTTTTATCTCTGTCTCCTCTGTTGTGAGAGAGAAAAGAGAACGTCCTCTTTACCGTGGTGTCGGTGTGGAGGGAAGAACAAACTAGCAACAGGTATGTTACTAGCTTGAAGAAAAAATCAAACCTCACCGTTATTTCGACAGAAAGAAACGGCGAGGCAGATTACAATATTAACTGGTGTGCTAATATTGCTCAGTCTTCTTGCAAAGCAAAAAAGTAACCGGCAAGCGCCCGTCGACCGAATGTTAGCTTTGGGTTCAGTCTGTGGACCGTTAAGCTAGCCCGGTTACTGATAAATCGAGATGTGCTCTGAAGCAAGAAGAGGTGTTTGAATGACGCTGCGTCGTAGCGCAAGCTACTTAAAGTGTGGGTGGATTCCCTGACGTTGACGTCAAGATCGCCAGCCAATCAGGATTGGCGTAATGAGATTGATGCTTCTGTTTGCATACGCGTTGAGGCGCATCCCATAGTGAGACATCGAACGGAGTGTTATGAATGAGAACGTCATGTTTGTATATCATCTTTCTGTGTTCAAGATGGTGCCTGTGTCGGCATGCCGCTCCCTCAGCTCTCTGCCTTTAGCTATTCTGTTTCTGTTTTATGTTTGTCAGAATGTCCCTGCTCTGCTTGTCTATGATCGCCAAGCTCTCCTCCACCTAAGACCCTCACTGGAGTTTATACTGCTGCCCAAACCTATATCTGGCAACCGTAAATCGACTCCCCCCCCCTCTACTGTCAGATATTCCCACCTACCTGCGCTGGTTGCCCTGCATCCTGCCTCACCCAAAGCGCTTTAAGCGACGGGGAAAGCGTGGTGGCGCGCTCGTCCATCAAAAAGCACACCTGACGGCTTCATCCACGACTTATTCACGCATCAGATGTCATGGCCCTCCCGCTGCACACCATCCAAGGGTTCGGTGGATTCGCCCTGTTTTTCCGGAGCTGTGGCCTCTGCTGGGCCTGCTGGCAGCTCCTCCTGCCCGACTGACTGCTCCCGGTCCGCACGGCGTTCAACACGCACATCTTCGTCAGCTGAGACGCACTACACCTTCGGCCAGCCCGGAGAGAAAACTCTGCATGGCTTTGCTAAATGCTAGGTCAATAGCAAACAAGACGTTCCTGTTAAACGACTTCTTCACCTCTCATGATATGGATTTAATGTTCCTGACGGAGACCTGGGTCCACACCGGCGAGTATGTACCGTTTTCTGAACTTCTTCCTCCCGACTGTACTTTCTTCAGCTCCCCCCGTACCACCGGCCGTGGTGGGGGTATAGCTTCAGTGTTTAGAGCTAATCTCCAATGCCGTTTGCTTCACCCAGTAACTAGCTATGCTAGCTTCGAGTTGCAGCTTTTTGAGCTGAACCTAGCCTCGCCTATACTCTGCGCAGTCGTGTATCGTCCGCCAAAGTACAATAATTACATTACATTACATTGCATTTAGCTGACGCTTTTATCCAAAGCGACTTACAATAAGTGCGTTCGACCAACAAAATAGAAACTTGAAGAAAACAGAATCATATAAGTACATAGAGCAAAAACATTTCAAGTGCTACTCAACTGGCTTTAGATAAGCCAGCCCTTTATTAGTATATAAGTGCTTTGTTAATAGTTCTATCGCTCGAAGTGGAGTCGAAAGAGATGAGTTTTCAGTCTGCGCCGGAAGCTATCTGCTGTCCTGATGTCAATGGGGAGCTCATTCCACCATTTTGGAGCCAGGATAGCAAACCCACGTGTTTTTGCTGATGGGAACTTGGGTCCCCCTCGCAGCGAGGGTGCAGCGAGCCGTTTGGTTGATGCAGAGCGAAGTGCACGTGCTGGGGTGTATGGTTTAACCAGGTCCTGGATGTAGGAAGGGCCAGACCCATTCGCAGCATGGTACGCAAGTACCATTGTCTTGAAGTGGATTCTAGCAGTTACCGGAAGCCAGTGGAGGGAGCGGAGGAGCGGCGTGGTGTGGGAGAATTTAGGAAGGTTGAAGACCAGGCGAGCAGCTGCATTCTGGATGAGCTGCAGAGGTCGGATGGCACATGCAGGTAGACCAGCCAGGAGGGAGTTGCAGTAGTCTAGGCGTGAGATGACGAGAGCCTGGACCAGAACCTGCGTGATAAATAATGATTTTATAACTGACTTTTCTGACTTTCTGTCCGGGATCATGGTGAAATATGATCGTGTTTTGATCTGCGGAGACTTTAATGTCCATGTGTGCTGCGAGTCTAAACCTCTGGTTAGGGATTTTTTAAACCTCCTCGACTCTTTCGGTCTCATTCAGTCTGTGGCTGGCCCAACACATGATAAAGGACACATGTTAGACTTAGTATTATCGTTTGGATTGTCTATCTCTGTGGATGAAATCTGTGCAGGAACGCGTATCTCAGACCATTTACCGCTTCTGTTTACAACCTCGATCCCTTCTGTAGGAGTCGAATCACGTGCTCCTGCGCGTTGTCTGCATTCAATTAACCCCTTGACTGCCTCACAGTTTTCAGATGCTTTTAATACTTATCCGATTTGTAAATTAGAGGTGAACTGTGCTTTTAGTGCGGATGAGCTTATCTCTTTGTTTGATTCGACATGCACACTAATACTGGATTCCGTTGCTCCTTTTACGCTTACGGCCCGTCCACACTACAGCTTCGACAGCTTCAAAAACGGTTTCCAACGCTTCTGCCCATTCACTTTGAATGGGGTGACGTCACTTTTCGCCGAACTGCATTGTGGGAAGCAGAGCGGAGCTTTCCTGGCGTTTCAGGCTGCAAAAGTTGAGCAATGTTCAACTTTTGAAGCTTCTGAAGCTTTCGGTGGAAGCGTCAGCCAATCAAATCATATGCCAGTACAAGCTCTAGCCAATCAAACCGCTGCTTGTGTGTCAGGGGCGGGAGATTCATGTGATTGGTTGTTGGTCGAGCTTCAGACACGCCGAGCTCCAAGCTTTTTTTGAAGCTGTAGTGTGGACGGGCCGTTAGACGCAACAAAGTTCTCTCAGAGCCGTGGCTCAACGATTGTACTCGCGCTTTTAGACGCGCTTGTAGGCATGTAGAGAGAAAATGGAAAAAGGATAAACTTCATGTCTCCTTAGAAATTCTTCGTGCTTGCCTTTCCGATTATCAGATGGCAGTTAAAGCAGCCAAAACAGAGTATATTTCTCTGTCAATCTCCAAAAACAGCCATAAACCTCAAGTTCTTTTTAATGTCCTCAATTCGATCATTAATCCTTGTGATGCTTCTCCAATTGTGCCATCAACTACTCTCTGCGATACATTTCTTAAATTTGTTATCGAAAAAGTATCTGCTCTAAGGCTAGCCTATACTAGTGCTACCCCAGAGCCTGCTCCCTTTCTGTGCCCTGCTGTCCTCGACCACTTTGAGCCTGTATCCCTCTCTTCTCTCTCGGAAGTAGTTAAGCACCTGCGGCCGACAAACTGTATTTTAGACAGCATTCCCTCTCGCTTCCTTAGAGATGTTTTTGAATCAGTTGGAGCAAGTGTTTTATTGCTTGTAAACACCTCTCTTAGCTCAGAATGTGTCCCAGCTGCCTTCAAACATGCCGTGGTTAAGCCACTACTTAAAAAGAAAAATCTCGATCCCTCCATTCTCGCAAATTTCAGGCCTATCTCCCAGCTACCCTTTTTATCTAAAGCCTTGGAGCGAGTAGTCTACGCCCAGCTGCAGTCGTTTTTAACCACGCATGGCATCCACGAAAAATTTCAGTCTGGCTTTAAACCTATGCATAGTACTGAAACAGCCCTTTTAAGAGTTTTTAATGATCTGCTCTTAGCCGCCGATTCAGGCAGCCCAGCTGTCTTGGTGCTGTTAGACTTAACTGCTGCCTTTGACACTGTGGATCATAGTATCCTGTTGTCACGGCTTGAACAGTCCGCAGGTATTACAGGCTCTGCTCTTGCATGGTTTAGGTCTTACCTGACGGACCGTAGCTTCTCAGTGCAGCTAGGTGTCTTCTCCTCTGCCAAAGCCCCTCTTACCTGTGGGGTTCCCCAAGGCTCGATTCTGGGCCCCATCCTTTTCCTATTGTATATACTGCCCCTAGGTTCAATTCTCACAAAACATAATATCCCCTTCCAATGTTACGCTGATGATGATTTATCTGCCTCTCTATCAAAATGCCAACTCACTACAGCAGTTGAAGGACTGCTTAATAGAGATTAAATCCTGGCTGAGCCAAAACTTCCTTACCCTCAATGAGAGCAAGACCGAGGTCATCTTTTTTGGACCCCAACCAACAGTCTCCCCGGCTGATATTCTGGGCTCCCTCAATAAAAATATCCTCCCCTCTGTCATGAACCTTGGAGTAACCTTCAACAGCGCCTTTAAATTTGATAAGCAGGTTAGCACTGTAGTCAAGACCTGCTTTTTCAAAATACGACTATTGGCTAAGACCAAGTCGTTTTTATCTTTTAAAGACCTAGTAAGGGTTATTAACGCCTTTGTTACCTCGAGACTGGATTACTGCAATGCTCTGTATGTGGGTATGGACCAGGCCTCAATTAGACGCCTCCAGCTAGTTCAGAATGCAGCTGCACGTCTTCTTACTGGCCATAAAAAGCGTGACCATATCACCCCAATTCTGGCTTCATTGCACTGGCTTCCAGTTCGGTACAGAATAGATTTTAAACTCCTTTTATTTGTTTTCAAAGCCCTAAATGGGCTGGCTCCGGC
The DNA here is from genome assembly GCA_028583405.1 of Pogonophryne albipinna. Lineage (NCBI taxonomy): Eukaryota > Metazoa > Chordata > Actinopteri > Perciformes > Artedidraconidae > Pogonophryne > Pogonophryne albipinna. Next base: position 214,292 of record JAPTMU010000266.1, read on the forward strand.
CTATATAGCCGAACTCCTCCATCGCTACACCCCAGGCAGAGCCTTAAGGTCGGCTAATCAGCTGCTGTTGATAGTGCCTAAGACCAGGCTTAAAACCCGAGGGCATCGAGCTTTCGCAGCGGCTGGCCCTAGGCTCTGGAATACTTTGCCCCTCCATGTGAGGTCGGCCCGGACCCTGGGGGTTTTTAAATCAACACTTAAAACTCACTTTTTCTCTCTGGCTTTTGTTTAATTATTTATGTATTTAGTTATCCACAGAATTGATACTATTTTTAATATTATTAAATATTATTAATATTATTGGGGTTTTATGGGGTTTCAGTTTTTTTTTGTTTTTTTATGATTAGTAGGTTGGGGGCGGGGAGACCTTAGAGAAGGTTCTGACTGGACTGACTAGTTGCTACGTCTGGTTGCTTGGAGCTGAGTTGGTATAACCCTGAATTAGATTAGAACATTTTAGAAATATGAGGAATAACCTCTTGGTTTTATAAACCGTTTTGTAATTACTTCTTCATCCATTTTTGGATCTCTGCGGGGTTTTCTTTTAAAATCCTAAACCCCCCCTTGGGGTTGGTCCCTCCCCTCTCCCTCTGCGGATCTAAGGTCCGGTAGAGGGGGATGGGGCACAGAGTCGCTTATCCAGACGGGGGAGTGCATCTGACAAAGAGATAGATTGTTGTGCTCTCTATCTCTGTTTCTTATCCTACATTTTCACCCTGGACTAGAGGGAAAGCGTTCTTGGACGCCTTTTCAGCTCTGTTTCTTACTATATTCTTCCTACCCCGTTTACCTTGAACTATTCTAGGAGAGTGTGTTGACGTTGACTCGTTGGGCCTTTCCTCCTGTACTTGTTTGTTCCCCAGTTCTTTCCTTTAACTGAATCTAGGAGAGGGCATTTAGGCCTCTCTACTTCCTTCTTTTGATTAGTTTAGTTTTTCACCCCCTTTCCCTTGAACTAATTTATACGGGAGAGTGCATTTACGTAGTCACGTTGTGCCTCTTGGCGTATACTTTGACTTTCTGTCTCTTTGGAGAGTGCTAGTACATTGGATACGTTGGGCTTTTTCACTGTTGTCCCTCTTCACTAGTATCCCATGTCCCCTCTTTATAATTTGGATCTTCATAATTTCCACCGTATTCTAAGGGGAAGCATGATGGTGCCTTTTCTTTTCAATTTCTGCCTTTGTGTTTGTTCACCTCTTACTCGTTTAATATTTAGGAGAGTGCATTTACGTAGTCACGTTGTGCCTCTCTTCCTCTGTTTCTGGCTGTTCTTTTCATACCCTTGTTTCTCAGAGAAGAGAAGAAATACTATTCTAAAAAGGAGCTGACACATGGTGTCTCTTCACTTGTACACTTGAGGGGTCAGAGTTCATATGGTGAGGGATTCCATGAGCGGTATGCGCCGGCCTGTGCCTTTACCTTGGACTACTAATAGAACTGCTCGGGTCTTGATAGATTGAGTGGGGAAGTTCATGAGATCTTTCTAGAGGGTTATCAAGAATAACTTTTATCCAATGACCTTTTCCCTCTCTGTCTGTGTCTGTGTATTCTCTCGTTCCGATTAACCCAGCCAAATCTTTTTTCTTGTTTTGTATCTATATCTACGCCGGGATCCGGAGTCGAGGCTGATCCTCTTGCTGTAGTCCTGTGTCTTGGATCCTCTATCCTGAGTTCTGGATTAAATCGTGGATGTTCGGGTCGTGGCTGAACCTGTCTCTGCGGTCCTGCCTTGGGTCTCGTCATGCTGCTTCCCTGATGGCTTCCTCAGGATTGTAGCTGACATCCTCGTGGATTCATCTTCTTATTACAGACACATGCATTTCCTAACATTCGGTCTATATGCTGTAAAATGTATTATCTCTTCGATTTACACACGGCATCTATTGCACGTCTGTCCGTCCTGGGAGAGGGATCCCTCCTCTGTTGCTCTCCCTGAGATTTCTCCCATGTTTTCCCCTTAAACTGTGTGTTTTCTCTGGAAGTTTTTCCTTGTACGATGTGAGGGTCTAAGGACAGAGGGTCTAAGGACAGAGGGTGTCGTTTTTCTCATACTGATATTCTGAACAATCTGTGCTGTTGTATTTGCTGTAAAGTGTCGCTTCTGTAGGCTATTTTTATTATATGTACAGCACTTTGGCTCAACCAAAAATCGCTTATAAATGTGCTATATAAATAAAACTTGATTTGATTTGATCTGAGATCTTTGGAGACTTTGAGAACTTTGTAGATGTCGTTGGAGAAGACTGTGGTGAAGTGGGGTCGTGAGCTTCTGGACATGTGGGTGCAAAGGGGAACTTTACCAACGTTTTGGGAATCCTCAATGTCCCAGATCTCTGGCATGCTGCACCCGGGCCTGAGCGAAGAGAAAGGAAGACAAGGTTAATGAGAATGACACACTATTTGTCCTGCAATTCAAGTCAATTTAGATATTTTAAATGATTATATATAATATATATACATAACCATGTCCTAAAATGCACACATGAGTGGTTACCATCAAATACAGAACACAGGGTGCCATGATTTAACCATACAGAAACACTCTTTCCAGCACCAGTTAAAGAGGCCCTATTATGCTTGTAGGGGGTTCCCCTCTTCTGTAGTGTGATATATAGGTTTTTCTGCCACATTAGAGGAGATAGAACTATGAACCTGAATATTTGCATAATATTTCCTCTTTAGTGCAAAATAAAATAAAATCCAGAGTTTAACCCCAGATCAAATGCAATGTAAATACTGTTATATAATATTTTACTATGTTTTATTATTTTTCTGCTTCGTCATTCTATACCTCCGTAGGTTCTGAATAAATCAGTGATTTTAGCACATTTCGGTGCTTCCTCCTCGCTTCTTTCTTTTCTCCCTTTCCCTCTGCGCCACCTTATTTTTTGCAGGATGGGGTCCATCCTTCCACAATAATTAACCTTGCCGTCAGTTTCAGTCGGTACAGTCCACACTCATTTGAAAGCATGTGACTTCAAATGTCCACTGAAGCTTCTGCTACGCCGATGAGATGATTAAATGGTGCTCTTTGAATTGCTTCATCATCTCTTCTGCCATGGTTTCATGTTTTTTTTTCAAAATGGAGAATTTGCGCCACCTGCTGCTTAACTCGATAAACAAAAATGAAATGTATTTGATTGGCTATTCACTAGAGGTACCATTTGAACGTACACCCGTCAGCCAATTAGAAATAAGTATTTTCCATGGCTTACTCAACTCAACAGTTTCACCTGCCTGGATGCTGGTGATTACAGCAAACCTTGAAGAAGAAGCAGAAATCACACTTTGCATGACGTCAAGATTTACTGGTGGAGATTGCAACTAAAGTCTGCTTAAAAAATTGGCAAAATTATTGTTTTGCCCAAAATACGCATTTAAATAGCCTAATCAAGAGGCTAAATACAAACCCCTTGCCCATTGAACTTTACTTTGTGCCCAGTTGTAGGCAGTTAAACAAAACATTTGTAAAAGTAGGACACACTCAAAATGCACTTAAGACCATGTACTTTAGATCTCTAAAATAGAGCCCTTATCTCTCATTGTTCTTTTATGTAGTACTTGAAGCAGCTTTGGCCAGATCACAGGGGGATTTTTATGTTTTATAACAAAGATATGACATGTAAAGATAGATCCTACTTATGTATGGTGTAAGCTGAGCTCGTCCCCAGCAGGAGAAGCAGAACTGAAATGTGTGTCATTGCTCTGATGGTGACAAACATAACAGTTAATTACATGACTCAATATCAATACATGTGTGAATCCTTAAATGTCAGTGCAGACTAAGTTCACAAATATGAAACAGCCCTTCAAACTATATACCCAAAAGCAACAGTATTCAACAACCACATACCTTGACTTTATTCAGAAGAAGACGAGGAGTTGCTCTTTATGTTGTGTTGATGAATATGATTCGAATAGGACATCACAGGGATATTTATGTGCACATCTTATCGTGGCACCTTCTGTCGTTTATTGAGGATTGACCATCTATGGCTTGTTTTTGTCCTTGTATGTAGATAAGGCTTATTATGTGTATCAAGCAGGGATCAGCAACTATTTACAATGTTATATTAATGATAACAGACGGACGGACGGACGGACGGACGGACGGACGGACAGACAGACAGTTCAAATCTGTGTTGACCACGGCTTGATATTTAACTCATCAGTTGAAACTTTGTGTAAAATGGTTGCTAGGAAATGTGTTTAGGGTGTCCTGCAATAACAAGGTCATCACAAGCTAGATTAACTTGTACTTTTTACTCATAAGATATAACTTAATAAATGTAGTTGTTTTATTTAGAAACATGTGAGTGTTCATACAGAGTTTCAGTTGGAAACCTTTACCTATTGAGTCAAATGTTACTCGAATCACAGGGTTGCACAACCAAATGCAGTTATAGCCATTTATTCTACTTAAGAAAAACAAGACAAAACACAAAACATACAGTAGTTCAGTTTATGCATTTGCATCTGGAGAAATGTAAACTGCAGCAAGAAAAACAATTAAGCTAGAATATTTGTATATGCCAGAAGTGTGTTATTTAAAAGACAACAACAAACAAAGCATCGTATTTCCGCCACATCATTTTATTTCTGAAACTTGTTGAGTACAGAAAAGGAAGATATATTATACACACATACAATAAAAATATAAAAGCATTAAAAACGTTTTTAATTGTCCACACTGATTACTGACACAACTCAGTGAAACTGAATGATCTTAATGAATTGTCACATGATTAAAATGTCCCCATTAGGGTCTGACTTGATTGCTTCTCCACACAATGCCATATATCTTATAAATGAGACAGTTGAAATGCACGATAAAAAAGCAGAATGGAAAGACATTATCCTGTTATTGTTCATGTGAGCGCCTCAGGTATACAAAGCTCGAACTCCCATCCATCTGCAGCTAGCAAGTGAAGCTTGAGCTACGATTGCAACACAAGTCTGTACAAGAGCATCAGCTGTGTCAAAGGTCATTGATAACGTTTTGAACCTATTCAGCCCTAATCCAGCCTGGAGCCGTACACCTCCACTTCACAGAGTGTCAGGTACTCGCTTCTACCAGGAATGACGATGCTGACGTAGCGACCGTCCATCCCGTTACACTGGAAGGTTTCCGTGAAACCTCCAGGGATGCTTGAGATCACAGCACACCTAGCAGAAGAAGACATTTGTTTGTTAACTAATAGAAAGATCATTTGAATGAATGAAAACGTTTGCGGTACAAATCATTTCATATAAATTAGTTACTTAAGTATTGCCAAATCAAAATATTGTTGTATTATGCAGCAAACATTGGTTGTTCAAAACAAAACCAACAACAGATATTCATCAAATCCAAACTTTAAGTCACAGTAGTACAATTAAAGGACTGTGAACTACCTGGGGTTGTTGTTGCCATTGTTTTCAAGAGAATCTCCAATTCTGATCTCAGCTCCATTAAGTCGTTGTGGCACAGAATCCAGAGTGTTGGTTATGTTAACAGAATTTATTTTGTGGGTTTTGCCGAGGTCCAGTCGCCACCAGGGGTTAAAGTCGTGTTTTGTGTGGGTACAAGAACCCTGGCCCCAGGCACTTGCACGATTTCCATCAATGGCATTGTAAGCAATGCTTTCAAAATTATACAGTGATGACTGTGAGGCTTTTCCTTGGAGTGCCAGGTTCTCTCCTGCAAACAGAACACATTTGCAAACATCAGCATTGGTAAATAGTTTTCATGATGCTCTGCATTTTGCCTGTGTTGTTCATTCAAGTTAATGGAGTTTTAACTCTGGTGTGATTACAGCTTTATAGAAAAATGAGGATAGATAGATGGATAGATGAGGATTTAACACCCCGAAAATAAAGTATTAAGTGGCTTTGTTTTAAATTCTCACCAGTTGGAGCACGGTACCCGTAGACTTCCACCTCACAGAGTGTAAGGAGTCTTCCTGAACCAGGTAGAGCAACCGTCACGTATCGTCCCTCTACAAGTTTGGTCAAAGTCATTTTTAAAGACCTGCCTGCAGGGATATGAGAAATCACACCAACCCTAAAAGAAAAGAAAAGGAGGAAATACATAAAGTTGAAATAACTGCAGAACTAGAAAGGTAGCAACACAGAGTCATACATTATTCTAACACTTTCTAGAGACATTCTTTTCGACAGCGAATTTATCTAGATATCAAGAAATAATGGAAGCCACTCACACTGGGTTTGCCGCGCCATTGTCTTGCAAAGAGTTGCCGATGTGAACCTCTGCCCCGTTGATCCTTTCTGGATACCCGTCTCCTCTGTTGGTGATGATGAAGGAGGTGACGATGTAGGACTCCAGCAGGTCCACTCTCCACCAGGGGTTGGTCATCTCAACAGTAGCGGTGCATGAACCAGCAAGATAGTTAGAATCACGGTTTCCATCAATAGCATTGTCTGCATCTCCATAATATTCTGGAAAACGCAGTGACTGGCTTGCTTTTCCACGCAAGGCCACATTGCCTGTAAATCAGACATTTGAAATAAATAAATATTTGGTGGATGGAAAATGAACCTGAAAAAAAAATGTTGGCCGCTTGAGGGCAGCCAACACAAATTGTGAACACAACATTGACCCATCAACTCATCTTAAGTTCATTGGGTGAAGTTTTTTGCAATCAGTTGCTAATTTACACATAAATAGCATCCCATTCAACAGCACTGGATATTTTATTGACACTATGATGTGAAAAAATCCACAACACACACAAGTTTAGATTGGTCAATTGTTGTCTGATAGAGCTTTTCAACAATAATGTTTCTAGCCTCCATGAAAAATCTGTAATCTACAAATGTGCATTTTCTTTTTCAAACAATTACCTTATTTACCAAGGGGTCAGTTCTCTGCTGTATGTTTCCTCTGGAGACTTCATGTTTCCTTATCACATTAGTAGGCATACTGCACCATGTTTGTCTCCAAAGTAGTTGTGATGTCGCAAAATCACCTCATACTTGCAGGATTTACAATCTGGGGTTCTTTTTTGATTCTAAAAACAGCCTTCTTCACACACACACATCATTCTGCACACTGAAGCCCAAACATCCAAGAGGTGTAACAAATTGCAAACCACATGTTAACCACTTCAGTGTTTTATAACAAAGACACCATAGATAAAGCCAGATCCCACTTACGGTAGGTGTAAGCCGAACGCGTGCCCAGCAGGAGCAGCAGAGGCAGAACTGAACTGTGCGTCATTGCTCTTGATGACACACACGATAGAGTCAACTCCTGAAGAAATTAACATTGTCATCATTATTACTTTATGCAATTCATCTCAGAAACAACAGTCATGTTCCAGAAGTTAACTATAACTATAGGAATTAATAACTGGTGATATACTGGATTATTATATGTAGCACAGAGCAAACAACCCTCAGAACTGTCTAAAATAGTGCTGTCAATTCAATAATTGAAAAGCTTCAATCACAATAATAATCTGATTAATTATGAATAATCACAACTAAATAAATGCTAGTATTTCCTTGTCTTCTGGGGAGAGATAACATATGTGTTGTAGTAAAGAGATGCATAACAAACGAGTAAGAGAATTTTTTTGTAATCTTTATTATAACATCTTAGTTTAGTTTGAAAGAGTATTGAATTATTCGCACACTGAAAAAACTGAAACGTTGACTTTAATTAAATATATTATGTAAAGAAATCTCACATAGCTGTATTAGGTTTAAAGCAATAATATCAAGTTAAATAAAAAACATTAGATTCAACTTAATATTATTGATTTCAACTAACCTAATACAGCAATGTGATTTAATTCAAGTCAACGTTTCAGTTTTTTCCAGTGCATGATGTCTGGAAATGTTCCCACACATAGCTAAAGCATAATCAAAGCCCTGTGATTGCCCTCTGTATTATGTGAGCTACACATTTGCTCGTATGGTCGTATTCTTGCTGCTTGCAAGGTAATTAAAGGTGTTAAAACGTGGTAATGCTAATGCATTAAAGTTGACTGTCCGATTTTTTAAAGCATCATTATTCAACTAAAACAACTTACCTTGACTTGCAAAATAAACTCGGAGGAAGACGTGGATCCGCTGATTATGCCGAGCCGATTGGATATGATTTAAAGTGGACCACACAGTGATATTTATGTGCACATCTTATCATGGTACATGTTGTTATTCATTGATGATTTACCCACAGATTACCTTGTCCTTGCGGGCAGATAAGGCTCATTTGGGTTAAGAAATGAAAAACTTTATTGCCAAGTCAACAGATACTTCTCATTAAAATATAAAAGCATCCAGTTATAAAACAGGGCACAGGTCAACACTAGTCAAAATAATCAACATACATAATATAATATGGCAGCTAATTGAGAAAGTGTAATAAGTCAACTATAGAGCTAAATCCTTAAGTGATTAACCTGATGCTTAAATACAATTATCTGCCCAAAAATCAGAGAGAAATGGCAGCTAAGTACGAATCATTTTGTGTGCTTTGTGTACAATTATGTCCAACTTCTTTTTCTCCCTGCCCAGGCAGTATTGTGTCAGAATACAAAAGGTTAGCATGAATAAAATAACCTGTTTATAGACCTGAATAATCCCCTTTCTCAATAAGCCTACACTTCTTTGCATGCCTCATTAAAAACAATCTCTAGCGATCTTTTTTTGAAGATGAAGATGGTGCTGTACACTTTAAAAAAGAGGAGATTGTGTAAAACAGCTCCACCTGCTGGCCTTAAACAGACAGGTGACAGGGAAACATCTGCAGGAAGAGTCTAGTATCAGCAAAAGCAAGAGAGCCGTGCACAAGTTCAATCCAGACATCGCTTAACAGACTCATATAATGTCTCTTGTTTTTTTCAAATACTTATTTCACTCCAGGGTGATAGCAGGACACCCCAACTAGTCACTCAGAGAAAATCAGGACATTCTGGTGTAGAGTTTCAAAATAAAAGACCTTTGAAATCTCTATTATATGAGCTGTCGTCCCTCTGATTTTAGATATAAATACAACCAAAACTCTCCAGTGTCAAATACTTATTTCACTCCAGGGTGAATGATGCTATCACCCTGGAGTGAAATAAGTATTTGATACTGGAGGGTTTTTGTTTTATTCTTATCTAAAAACAGAGGGATGATAGTTCATATAATAGAGATTTAACAGGTCTTTTATTTTGAAACTCTACATCAGAACGTTCTGATTTTCCTTCATGTGACAGGAAGGCCTTCCTTTTTTAACTGAAAAGCAAATTAATTCAATACTGAACTCAGCGTTTCACATGTGTAAATTACAGCGTTTCACATGTGTGTGTGAGAGCGTTTCACATGTGTGTGAGAGCATTTCACAGGTGTGTGTGAGAGTGTTTCATGTGTGTGTGAGAGAGCGTTTCACATGTGTGTGAGAGCGTTTCACATGTGTGAGAGAGCGTTTCACATGTGTGTGTGAGAGCGTTTCATGTGTGTGTGAGAGAGCCTTTCATGTGTGTGTGAGAGAGCGTTTCACATGTGTGTGTGAGAGCGTTTCACATGTGTGTGTGAGAGCATTTCACATGTGTGTGAGAGCATTTCACATGTGTGTGTGAGAGTGTTTCACATGTGTGTGTGAGAGCGTTTCATGTGTGTGTGAGAGAGCGTTTCATGTGTGTGTGTGAGAGCATTTCACATGTGTGTGTGAGAGCATTTCACATGTGTGTGTGAGAGCGTTTCACATGTGTGTGAGAGCGTTTTATATGTGTATATGAGAGCATTTCACATGTAATTGTGAATAACTTTGGATTTCATGTATGTGTGAGAGTGTTTCACAAGTGTATGTGAACGGTATTTCGGAATAATGTCCCTAACGGCCCCTCATAGACTTATGTGCACATTGATTGGCATGGAAGAATATAATTATAAGAAAACGTATTGACCTTAATGTATTGGCTGATTTAACTTGATGTTTATGCCAACTAACTGACTTGGTCACTCTTACATGCAATGCCACATTCTCTATAAATGAAAACGTTGAAACTGCATTGAAGATGCCCTTTGCAACTTGATGATTCTGCTTTGCTTTGGTATTCATTCATGGAGAAATATGTGTTTCAGGGTATGCACACACACAGTTTATTTTACGTGCAAATTATCCAATTATTACATTACATGTCACTTGTTAGTCACTTTTATCCAAAGCGACTAACATACATTCAGTACTATGGGCAGTACAGGAGCAATTTGGGGTGAACTTCTTTCCAAGGGACACAACGACATGCTGACTGCAGTGGGATTGAACCAGTGCTCCCCTGATCCGAAGCTCAACCTACTATCCCACTGAGCCACACCCTCCAGATTTTGCTAACATAACTGATGCTTTTTACTAATTTAGTCAAATATGTTATTCAAAGATCAGTTATTTTCATTCTGTTACACATCATATTGTAATTGTAGTTAATTAATTCTCATAAGAAAAATGCATTATACACACTAACAATACAAATATATAAGCATAAAAAAAGTGTTTTATTTCTGTTCAGTGATAATGATGGCCATTAATAATTGGAAATGATTGACCTGAATGCAATGACATGTTGATTATAATGTCCCTTGATTTATTTTCCACGCAATGCCACATGTTGCATAAATTAGACACTTGAAATACACATTAATTCACCTGTTAATGTTCATAATATTTGTCAAGTTTGATTACTTTTTCAAAGGAGTTGCTCAAGATTACCAAGCTGAAACTCCCATCCACCTGCAGCTACAAGTGAAGCTTAAGCTTTGGTGAAAAAAAAAACAAGCATGTAGAGCATCAGCTTAACATCAATGTCAAACATCATTGTTGCACATAGAAACTCCTCAGACCTAATCCAGCCTGGAGCCGTACACCTCCACCTCACAGAGTGCCAGGTACCCGGTTCTTCCAGGAATGACGATGCTGACGTAGCGACCGTCCATCCCGTTACACTGGAAGGTTTCCGTAAAACCTCCAGGCATGCTTGAGATCACAGCACACCTAGCAGAAGAAGAAAATAGTTAATGACAATTTAAATACATGGATTCTCTAAAGACACACATAATTTCAAGTTACTGCACAGTGGTTACAAATATAATGATATCCATTATAACAAGAGCTGCAGTATAATAAAGTTAATGGACTGTACCTCGGATTGTTGTTTCCATCGTTATCAAGAGAATCTCCAATTTTTATCTCTGCTCCATTAATATACGAAGGGGTATTTTTGTAGTTGGTTATCTTAACAGAAAATATTTTGTGGGTTTTGCCCAGGTCCAGTCGCCACCATGGGTTCAAATTATTTGCTGTGTGTGTACAAGAACCCTTTGCCCAGTCGCTGGCACGATTTCCATCAATGGCATTATAAGCAATGCCCGTTGAATGCAGTGATGACTGTGAGGCTTTTCCTTGGAGTGCCAGGTTCTCTCCTGCAAACAGAACACATTGGCAAAAATAAGCACTGATTCTCAGTTTTCCTTAATTCTCTCTAGCATATTTTGTATATCCTAAAACAACAATTCTGTCTATTTGCAAAAGTATACCCTTTCCAGTGGAAAGAAGAAAATGCAGGAAAGGGTCATGGAAAGTTGTTGATGCATGTTGTTAATTGGATCATGATAAATGATGCAGCAGTAGAAATAAATGTGTTCGTACAGTATGTCGGTGTCCACAGTATATATGACAGATTTGCAAAATGTCACTGCTGTTTCCTCCAATTATTTATCAAATTATATTGCCCATGAATCATTTTCAAGATGTTAATTTAAAAATAACCTAGCTGCTGTTTCTCACTGTGAAGCTGACAATTGAGCGGCCCAGACCAAGCAAGGAGGCAGAGGCAGCACGTCCCAAATATAACCTGGTGTGGGCATTTATTACAGCATGAACACAATACACACAGCCTCAATCCTGCTGCTGCTGTTCACGTGGGCACAGCCTGCAGCCACCAGGATCTCACACACACTACCAGCCTCAAAACAGACAGGGCAACAGACCCTAAATACACACACTAATCAGCAATTCGACACAGGTGGGGGGAGGAGACAACACAGGGCACCAGGTGCACACAATCAACAGCCACAGACATGGGGGAAGGAGAACACTTTTAACATGAAACCAGGAAACAGAGACAGACAAACTAGTTACACTAATTACATATATTCCCATGCTTCCTGTGCAATGTTTTTGGTGCTATATTACCCGTAACGGAGGCCGAGATCTATGGGCCCAGAGATCACCTCCGATACACTCATTAAGTTAGATGTCAGAGTTAAGAAAGATTTGGATCAAATACAGTATACAGTAGATGTGCCAAATGTCGTTCAAACTGTGGTTTGACTGCAGCTGTATACAAAATGTGCAATATTCATTACCTACTAAATGAAATCTGGGTTGGCTCTGCAATTATATTTAATTCTCACCTGTTGGAACACGGTAACCGTAGACTTCCACCTCGCAGAGTGTTAGGGTTTTCTTTAAACCACGTAGAATCACAGTCACATAACGTCCCTCCACATGTTCGGTAAAAGTCATTTTTAAAGACATGCCTGAAGGGATGTGATAAATGATACCGGCCCTAAAAGAGACAGAGGAAGCAGGTCATAACATCCTTTTGTAACCAACATTTGACCTGCCAGAAGAACAGATAAGGCAGTATTTCACAGAGCAATTCAACCCTGTAACTAGAAATCATTGCGATCACTCACACTGGGTTTGAAGCGCCGTTGTTTTCTAAAGAGTTGCCGATGTGAACCCTTGCCATGTTGAGCTTTCCTGCACAGCAGTCTCCTCTGTTGATGATGATGATGGAGGTGATGATGTAGGACTCCAGCAGGTCCACTCTCCACCAGGGGTTGGCCATCTCAACAGTGGAGGTGCATGATCCAACAGAGTAGTTCGATTCACGGTTTCCATCGATAGCATTGGAGGCAAATCCATACAAGTCGGCAATACGTTCTGACATGCTCGCTCTTCCACGTAAAGCCACATTCTCTGTGAATGAGATCGTAGAAATACATTTATTTTTTATGTAAAACATTTTTTTTAAATGAACAAACCTGCATTCAACTTGTTTTGTCAGCTATGGGGGCAGCCAACACAAATTCGTTATACAACATGACACATCATAACCTTTCCAGTTGAGGAACTTGTTTGCAATCAGTTGCTAACTTGTAGCAGTTACAGAGCCACATGATTCATTCAGAGCTAGTTATGTCAATCTGATGAAGGTAAGTCAAATATTCACTTTTGAATCTGTTTTTGGTTTCTACCAACTGCTAAGATAACATCTTGCTTTGTCACCATCCATCCATCCATCCATCTTCTTCCGCTTATCCGTGTTCGGGTCGCGGGGGTAGCAGTTCCAGCAGAGAGCCCCAAACTTCCTTTTCCCTGGCGACATCAACCAGCTCTGACTGGGGGATCCCAAGGCGCTCCCAGGCCAGCGAAGAGATACAATCCCTCCACCTGGTCCTAGGTCTACCCCTTGGTCTCTTCCCAGCTGGACGTGCCTGGAACACCTCCCTAGGGAGGCGCCCAGGTGGCATCCTAACTAGGTGCCCGAACCACCTCAACTGGCTCCTTTCGACGCGAAGGAGGAGCGGTTCAACTCCGAGTCCCTCCCTGATGACCGAACTTCTCACCTTATCCCTAAGGGAGACACCAGCCACCCTGCGGAGAAAACCCATCTCGGCCGCTTGTATCCGCGATCTCGTTCTTTGGGTCATGACCCATCCTTCATGACCATAGGTGAGGGTAGGAACGAAAATGGCCCGGTAGACAGAGAGCTTTGCCTTCTGGCTCAGCTCCCTTTTCGTCACAACGGTGCGGTAAAGCGACTGCAGTACCGCTCCCGCTGCTCCGATTCTCCGGCCCATCTCACGCTCCATTGTTCCCTCACTCGAGAACAAGACCCCGAGATACTTGAACTCCTTCACTTGGGGTAAGGACTCATTCCCTACTTGGAGTGGACAGTCCATCGGTTTCCTGCTGAGAACCATGGCCTCAGATTTGGAGGTGCTGATCCTCATCCCAGCCGCTTCACACTCGGTTGCGAACCGATCCAGTGAGTGCTGAAGGTCGCAGACCGATGAAGCCATCAGAACCACATCATCTGCAAAAAGCAGTGGTGCAATCCTTAGTCCACCGAACTGCAGACCCCCTCCCCCATGACTACGTCTCGAAATCCGATCCATGTATATTACAAACAGGATTGGTGACAAAGCGCAGCCCTGGCGGAGGCCAACCCTCACCGGAAATGGGTCCGACTTACTGCCGAGGACCCGGACACAGCTCTTGCTTTGGGAGTACAGAGATCGGATGGCCCTGAGTAGAGACCCCCTCACCCCATACTCCCGCAGCACCTCCCACAGTAACTCCCTGGGAACCCGGTCATACGCCTGCTCCAAGTCCACAAAACACATGTAGACCGGATAAGCGTACTCCCAGGCCCCCTCCAGGATCCTTGCGAGAGTAAAAAGCTGATCCGTCGTTCCACGACCAGGACGGAATCCGCATTGTTCCTCCTCAATCTGAGGTTCGACTTCGCTTTGTCACCAGTGAGTTCATATTTGTGTCTATCTGCTGTTGTTTTTATTTTTACAGATGTATAACAATTACATCCGCGTTGGCCTGAAAAGATTCCTTTAATGGGCCCATCTATGCGTTTTTTAAATGGTCAGCAAAGAATAACATCCCTGTTTTCCCTCCAGTGGGAGATTCAGAAAATGTTGGTAAACTACTAGACATAACAGTTTTATAACAACGTTAATATCGATACAGCCAGGTCCTACTTACGATAGTTGTTAGCTGAGCTTGTTCCCAGAAGGAGCAGCAGAGACAGAACTGACGTTTGTTTCATCGTTCTGATTGAGAAAGACAATTACATCATTACACTAAATAAATAACACTAAATGACTTTCTTATTACTTAATGAAATATATCTCAGATTCTCTTTGCTACAGAAGTTAGATATCCAGAGTGCAGATAAATGGAATAGCCCCAAAACGTATAAATGATATCACTACATGTTTTTAGCACTACATGTCAAGTAGAGTAAGCAAACAAATATGAAATGAATAAAAACATCCACTCTGTATGTTTGAGAGCATCATTATTTAACAACCACACACCTTGACTTGCAGAATAAATCCAGAAGAAGACGAGGAGCGGCTCTTTATGCTGTGTTGATGAATGTGATTTGCTTCAGACCACACAGGGATATGTATTCATCTTGTACGTCTTATCATGGCCTGTGTTGTCAATAAATGATGACTTATCAAATAAAACTTTGTCCTTGGATGAAGATAAGGCTTATTCTCGTCAGGGATGTTGTCTTGGATTTTGCCTGGTGCCAGCTTTCTTATTGTATTTTCAAGATTCAACACAATTCAATCTTCAACTAAATCTGATTTCAGGTTACAAAATGAGTTGAATGTAAATTGCATTAAGGTAAGCGTGCACTTTTATGACTTGTTTTGCTCATCTAAGATACCTATTGTTTTGAACAATTGTGGTACGCTTGGTGTTTACTGGCAGTTTCCAAATGAATATGGTTTACTTCCTGGTCAGATAATCAAAGATAAAACAGTAAAACTGGAGCATATTAATGTTGTTGATACGCTGCCATGTGGATCATTTAAGATACGACTTCCCGGTTTCCTAAGATAATAAGTGTACTTTGAATTCTCCGGAATTGTTGCTGAAAAGGCAAAAAAAACATGAAGTGTGAAACCACATGAATCAGTCCATAAATATACAAAATACATCTCGAAAGCTGAAAATGTCATGAACTTATGTGCAAACTGATTGACCTTAATGTATTGTGTACTGGCTGATTTAACATAATAGGCATGCCACCTAAATGACTTGGTCACTCTGCCATGCAATGTCAAATTGTCTTTAAATGAAACTCTAATATGTCTTTGAGTATCTGCAAATCTATCAATAAAAAAGTATTTTAAAATGTGCACATTGTTGCCTTTTGCAGAGTTGAGGAGAAACCGCAGTAAAAGATGGAGCGGTCAGAGAACGTTGTGAAGATGTATTTTGCAACTTGATGTTGTTGAAAATGTGTTGTTTGTCTTGTCTTGTCTCGTCTTGTTTGTGTTGTTTGTTTGTTTGGCCTCCACAATACAACATTAAATGATTTGGGAAAAATTAAGAATGATTAAGAGCAGTCAATGACAACATTTGCAAATCCCTTTTTACAATCCAGAATCTAGATAAAGTGAACTTCACTTTTAATTCCCACCTATATACGCTTGTACTTCCCAGAACAACTAGATAAACCAATTCAGTCGGAGACCATTGATGTTGCTGATACGCCGCCATGTGAATCATATAAGTCACAACTTCCCGGCTTTGTTAGATAGCGTTTGTACTTTGTATTTTCCTAAATGTAATATTAATGCTTAAAAGGCAAACAAACAATGAAGTGTGACACCCTTTGAGGACAGAAGAGTGGAGAAAAGGTCGATAATAATACAAAAATTCACACTTTGAGAATGTGTTTTATTTCTGTATGAATGATCAGTGTGTAATAAATACCAATAAAACATATACATGTTATTATTGTTTAAAGGTGCTGTGCTAAAAATACAGTTGGATTCAATGGGCATTAGTACCCCATGTCAAAATCAGGATAACTTTATTTGTCTCACAGGGGGGACATTTACAATCGTTACAGCAGAGAGCCAAAGATAGCTTAATATCAACCAAGAAACATAAGAACTTAATTAGAACAAGAACTTACACAATTTACAAGATACACATCCAGTACCAATAACAGTTTAGCGAAATAACAGCCAGGTGAAAGAATAAAAGGTGGTAGAATAAATTGCACAGCTATTTACGGTATATACAGTATATTGCACATGTAGTATTGCACAACAGGAGTGTTTTAGTCTTTGTTGTTATATGTGTGTGTCGGGTCTACCAGGGTGGTTGCACAGTCTGACCGCTGCAGGAAAGAAGGACCTTATCTCTCTGTGAGACACCGCAGGTTTTGTAAAGCACTTTGAGTTGCCTTGTGTTGAAAGATAAGATAAGATGGAACTTTATTGATCCCAATTTGGGAAATGTTTTTGTTGCAGCAGCATAAAAACACATGGCATTGTACAATACAAATTAAAAGACAAGAAATAAACAAGAAAGTCGAAAATATACATGTAGAATTTACAAATGAACAATAACAAGTTAAAGCAAGGTATTATATTTACATAAGTATGTGACGGATTGAATATTAAATATTAGAATGAATATATAAATACAAAATGTACAGTGAAGAGAACAACTATGGAGCAGAGGTGAAAGAGGTATAAAGGTGCCCTATAAATAACTTGCCTTGCATTGCATTGCATGTAATATTCTTATTCTTATAAATATTTGTTTTTTATTTTTGATCTTTTCTAAAATAGAGAAACTCAAATCTCTCACAAACCAATCTGATGCCTCTTCACAGCTTTCCACTTTACATAACAATACTGCACATATTTTATTTTAAAGTGGTAGGTCTACTGCTTTTTTGGTTTATCCAGATATCATGTAAATCATTTTCTATAACTTAACGCATACATTATTTTAATAGTTTTTTAACAATTGTTTTTATTTCATTCTTTGGTTGTTTTTATTACTTTTTATCTTCTTTAACTGTGTTTATGTTTGCACCATGTACAACAAGGCAATGTCCTCGCATGTGTAAACCTACCTGGCTAAACACCTGATTCTTTCTGATTCAGATTCCTGTAACTGCCTACATTTCCCAAAAAGCCCTATACTAATGAGTCTCGCGAGATGTGAGTGTAAACCCCGTCTGCGGCTGCGCAATATCATTCGAAAACTTGCACGCTGAGCGACGCGGCCGTGGAGGAGAAAGAAACGCAGCGAACAAAACACACAATGGCGACGGTGGCGACAACGGCAGGCGCGACGGGCTCAGGCGGACCGGCGACGGGCACTGTGGGCGGCGGGACCACCGCAGTGGGGAGGAAGAAAGACGGTGGGCCGTCTGCGAAATTTTGGGAGAGTTCTGAGACGATATCTCAGTTTGAGACGGTTCGGCAGTGGATCGGAAAACACTACAAGAAGGTAGCTGGTTCTCCATTGATTTCTATGACGGCCCGTTGGCACAATGGATCCCAACTGCTATCCTAGCTAGCAACACAAACTACAGATAAAGACGAAGCTTTTCATATAAGTGTTTGTCTTTACGTGCAGGGATGTATTGTAAGCACATGATCGTGTTAACATGAGTTGAAATGCTCGTTCTTTACATGATTGGGGCTGTTTATGTGTTAGCTAGCTCATCGTTAGCTAGCTAACCAGAATGTCCCGAAGCGGGGAAATAAACGCTTTTACAACAAAAGTGGTTTAAAAAGGGCATGCAATATTAAAGAGAACGTTTATTTATTAAATATAGAGAAGAAAATCACTCATTAGTAATAATATAGACAACCATTAGTACACAACCATGGCTAAAAATGAGTAGAAGCGATTGAAAAGTGACATAAGAAACATATCATGGTGTTTTGTCATTATAATCTGTCTTTGTTATCAAATAACAAGTGATTATTGCACAGTAAAAAGAAAGTGTGTATATTATTGTATTTCTGTAACTGCTCCTTCAGTGTTGTTACAATGACACACACGGGGCGAAAATGCTTATAAAGGCGCGGAAATGGGAGTTTCTGCAATTTATGTTTTAATACATGTGTAAAAAACCTTAATCAATTCAAACATTTTAAACAAAACTCCCTTTGAGTCTTGCAGAAGGCCTCAGAAGCTAACCCAATGTTACCCTCGCTTGTCACGAGACCCAGCGTTATCAAGCAACTTAAAATATAACCCGAATATAACCCAGCGTTCGCTTTTTATATTTCTTATGAATGTACTCAATGCACAAGCATCAGAATATGGTGTGCGTTTTGCAAGAGCAGTTGTTTTGTGGCTGGAGATTGCGCGTTTGTGAGTTTTGTCAACACAGCAGCATAGCACACTGTGCATGCTCCACTTAGTTAGCTAAACAAAGAAAGCTCCTCCTGTCCCTTCATGCTCTCCATCAAACCCACTGACATGCTCCATAGCCCTGTATTTTGAAGTAAAAGACAAAAAGCTTGATGGGGGAATTTTGAAAGCTGTTGTGTAGACTAAGTTAGGTGTAAACCCATATGTACATCTGGGACTAAACTTCTTCACAACTGCCAACCCAGAGCTTTGCTTGGCTTTGTTTATATGCAATCAGTGTTCCTAAAACAGCCGCGTTGGATGTGTTTTAAGGTTAGACTTAGAAGTGGCTCTCCTTCTCACTGTCCTTGTTATAGTTTGGTTTGTCCTAATTTCTCCTAGCCAGACATTGTGTCATTGTATCAACAATGCAGCTATCTCTATGCCAGAGCAGGAGTGGCAAACATCACTTTAAACTGGGTGCTTCAGATTACAAAATGCACCGATATTGGCAACTTCACATGATTTTTAAATGGATAAATGTGCACTTTAACAAATGAACAGTTTTGTCATTCGTAGTCAATTATATGTATTTTTCAAGAAGCCTATATAGGATGTCTTTCATGTGTAAATACGCATATTTGAGCAGTGGGAACAGCACAATGTAAATATGCATTATTATTTCTTCAGGTGGTTTATTAATATATTTGTTTTATTCACAGACTTACTCAATGGTACATCCCCCCCCTGACATTAGAGTTGTGATAAAGTACACATGTGATACAGTGTATGGGACTAATTGTGCAGCTTTTGTATGTGTATCAGTTTCCCTGGAGTGTGTATGTGTGTGTTATTAATGTTTTTACTTCTGTCTGCTCCCAGTATGTGCAGAATGACTCCCCTTCCAGTAAATCCTTGGCGGGTCTGGTGGTCCAGCTGCTGCAGTTCCAGGAGGACGCGTTCGGACGCAGGGTCAACAATCCTGCTCTTACCAAGCTACCTGTAAGCAAATCAAACACACATACATTTTGTATTTCCTCAAAACAACATACTTTCCTTCTGTCTTTGCTATAATGCCGTGTATAGAAGGCAATATCTGAGTGCTGACATTGTATATCCTCATTGTTATTCTTCTATCTTCAGGCCAAGTGTTTCCTGGATTTCAAGGCCGGGGGTGCTCTCTGTCACACCCTGGGGTCGGTCTACAAGTTTAAGAGCGAGCAGGGGTGGTGAGTTGACCAAAACTGAAACTATTATTATGTCCTAAAAGCAAACTCTGTTATCACAAATAAGCTCCTGTTTTTGCTTTGACATGTTCTCTCGTTTGTTTTCACTCTTACTAAATTCTGTGTTGTAGCTGTTGTTTGTTCTGTATTACTCTATTACAACCCTATTTCGTTGTATGTCTAATTGTCCATTCTAATCACTCCCAGGCGTAGATTTGACCTGCAGAATCCTTCCCGGATGGACAGAAACGTGGAGATGTTCCTAAATGTGGAGAAGAACCTGGTGCAGGTACGACCCGTACTCTCCGAACACAAGCTGCTGCTTTGAGGAGCGTTTCAGTGTCCCCTGTTCAGATTACTTTACTGACTATTACATGTACATCAAATTAAAATGTGTCTTTGGGATCGCCAAGAAAACAACACTCACCACGCAAAGCACAACGTACAGTTCAGACACATAAAAACAACACCACACAACTACATTCAGAAGTCTGCTGCTCTGTGATGAGTGAATACACTTGATGTTTGTTTCTGTTTGATGATGCTGCTTTTTGGATAATCCAGCACTTGTAGAAAGACCCAACAATATTTTCAAAACGCCAAGTATTGCTCAATGAAGCTGCACTTTATTGAGGCCAGATTGTACAGTTTTTATTAAAGTTATCTGCTACTTTGCGAAATAACCTAATTGTATTTGTGCTACTGGTGTTTTTTTGTTGCTCTAAATGTACAGTTTTCCCCAAAACAAGCTAGATGGATAGATACACGATCAACTTTATTCTTCTAGATTCTTTTTTTGGATGAAATATATTGTTTATGGTCCTAACTTATTATTTCTGTGCTTGTAGAATAACTGCTTGACTCGACCCACCGTATTCCTGTCGACGGACATCGAGCAGAAACAAGCCATTAAGCTGAAGGACATCGTCAAGCGGCACCAGGTGAGCCTGAACCCACTGCATAAAAACCTTTCCTGAGACATTGATTTGTCCGGCAAGCAGAGATGTTTTCTTTCTAATGGCAAACTCTGTTGTTTTTATGTTTTGTGGTTACTTATGACTGTCATTTCCTCCATATCCTCTCCAGGGCTCCATTACTGATGACAAGTCAAAGGCCACCCACCACATTTACCCCTCGACATCCCAACAAGAAGAAGGTAGGGGTTGAATTGTCTTTAATTTCGGATTGGATCACATTTTTGACCGTATCAGTTCATGGGCAGTGTTCTTTTTTAGCCTGGTGGCAAATATG
The DNA here is from genome assembly GCA_028583405.1 of Pogonophryne albipinna. Lineage (NCBI taxonomy): Eukaryota > Metazoa > Chordata > Actinopteri > Perciformes > Artedidraconidae > Pogonophryne > Pogonophryne albipinna. The sequence goes on from JAPTMU010000266.1 coordinate 235,697, forward strand.
AGTCCTTTTGCAAGCTGCTGAAAAAACTAATTCTTATGATGAGAACAAATGACATCAAATGTGTGGCTGATCATTTTTCCAGGGTTTTCGTAACTGCAAATATGTTTTAGTTTACGCAGTTGTATTTCGTATAGCTTACTGGCCAGTGTGTATTTGTCAGCGATTGGTTTGTGTATGTTGCAGATGAGTGGCTGCGTCCTGTCACGAGGAAAGACAAACAGGTGCTGGTTCACTGGGGTCTCTCCCCCGACAGGTGAGTAGAGGACAGCATAGAGATCTCACTGTGTCATTGATGTGTTTTCATTCAAACATGTTTACTTCTCTTGATTTTCCTCCATCTGTCATTAAGCCACCGAAACAGCTTGCATGTTTCAGAAGCGACTTAACAGACACACATTTGAATTCACTCACCAGTTTACTAAACCTGATGAATAACATGTTGCTCGGAAAGATATTCACTCTTTTCAACATTTCCTTCTAAGTTTCCATTTTCGAGTTACTAGACTGATTTGATGAAGATTTTTTACTTGGATATCCTAAATAGTTAATAAAGAAATGCTGCTATAGAAGATTTTAGCTTTAAATTGGGTATTTGTATAACCTAGATTCTTGAATACCTTTCATTTTATTGCAATTTTCTTAGGGTGGTGGAAATAATCGATACAGCATAGTATCGCGATACTTTGCGTAGCGATATTGTGTCGATATTTTATTGTATACATTTTTTTATAATTTTTTTTATATAAACTGTAGTAGGGCTGTGCGATTATGGCAAAAATCATAGTCACGATTATTTTGGTCAATAATTGATATCACGATTATTAAATACGATTATTCATTGACTTTGAAAACATCAATTTATTGAACTTTAAAACAAACAATAATTTGATCAGTATGTTTCTAACTGTTGATTACCCTGAACGTATAATTCAACTGAAAAACCAATACAAAAATAAATGATATATTTACATTTATAAAAATAATAAATACCAATAAACAAGATCAACAAATATTTTGGAGCGGACTTCCACAAGCTACTAAACATATATAATTATGATAAATAAATTAGATCAAATATGTTCACAACCTCGCAAAGCTAAATAATAGTTTTTTTCGATTATGTTGTTTTCGTAATTGTGGCAGGCCAAAATCGTAATCGCGATTTAAAATACGATTTAATTGCACAGCCCTAAACTGTAGCATATCCCTCCGAAAGATGGTCGTGTATAAAACAGGAAGTTACGTTAAGATATGTATACAATTGCAATGAAAGTAACAAAAACAAAGCCAATTCCTTTTCAGGTTCAAATAACACAAATTGTGTTATTTACATAAACTATTCATATTGCAAATACATTTTTTAACCAGGAAGGGAAGACAGACATGGATATGAGCCATGTGAATTGCAATATCGTAATATATCGTATCGCAATACTATCGTATCGTGGCTTAAGTATCGCAATAATATCGTATTGTGGCTTTAGTATCACAATAGTATCACAGTGTGGTGTAAGTATCGCAATACTATCGTATCGTGGCTTAAGTATCGCAATACTATCGTATCGTGGCTTAAGTATCGCATTGTGGCTTAAGTATCGCAATAGTATCGTATCGTGGCTTAAGTATCGCAATAGTATCGTATTGTGGCTTAAGTATCGCAATAGTATCGTGGCTTAAGTATCGTAATAGTATCGTATTGTGGGGAGCCTGGGGATTTCCCACCCCTACAATTTCCATACTACACTGATCAATACATATCCACATTTTCTAAATGAATTGGGAGGATTATGTTTTTCATTGTAATAAGAAAACCTCTCTATTTCTGGGTGCAGCATGTCAGTTCATGAATCTTGTTCTTACCGCTGGCTTGTTTATTTATTCTATTAGCTATGATACCTGGGTGTCAGCAGCAGAGGTGGATGGTGACGTGGAGGACCCCCCCAGCAACGACGAGCCGTGGAAGGTGAAAACAAACTCATATATTTTAACCAAGACATTGGCATTAATAGAGAAAAATATCTTTCAATTCATTTTCAACATTTGTATTGGGATGTTTATCTCAAAAGAAAACCAATTGGAGGAATAGCTGCTGCTTTTGTGAGCAAGCAGTCATTGTGTCCAGCAGCACTAAATAATTGGTCAAATGTACATTATTTCCAATTGATGAAATTCAGGGTGGAAGTGTTGATGTGACACTTCTTGGATGGAATAATAAACCTTTAAACTCAGACTTGATCATGTTGAGGAACTGTCCACAAACTCTGTCTCCTTCCCACTCAGGTGCATGCAAAGTGGGTTATAGACACCGACTCGTTCAATGAGTGGATGAACGAGGAAGACTACGAGGTGGACGACAACAAGAAGCCAGTCTACTCCCGCCAGAGGATCTTCCCCAAGGAGGAGGAGGTAGCTCACTGTCCTGTGTGTGTGTGTTTTGTTTGTTTGTTATTCAGTCCCAGAAAATCACGAATCTGAACGTTTTCTAGTCAGTACAGCTTGAAAACAGTGGTGTTGTTAAAAACCGGCAACACATGTCTGATTATATACTTCATAAGTGTTTTAAATAACCAACAAAAGGCATACATTTTTTTTTTAAATATCTAATACTGGTCATGAATGCTGTACTGCATGGAAACTTTGAGTTCAGTCTGAATGGTGGTTTGTGTGTAAGTGTGTTTTGCTGCAGGTTTTGTTGCATGAAGCTGTGAATAGTCCGACGCCTTCGTCTGTCTGTCTGTCTATCTGTCTCTCCGTCTGTCTGTCTGTCTGTCTATCTCTCCGTCCGTCTGTCTGTCTGTCTGTCTGTCTATCTCTCTCCGTCCGTCTGTCTGTTTGTCTATCTCTCTGTCTGTCTCTCTGTCTGTCTCTCTGTCTGTCTGTCTATCTGTCTGTCTGTCTGTCTGTCTGTCTATCTATCTCTCCGTCCGTCCGTCTGTCTGTTTGATGCCCATCCTTTCCAAACCTTTCCTCGCTCTGTGTCTCCTAGTTTGTTTCAGGGTTTCTGTCCATGTTTGGAAAAAGATTTAAAGGTTTTAAAAATCAGAATAAAAGCTGGTGAAGTAGCTTTACAAACCACAATTGATCTGCTGCACAGGCTCAAAGCTTTTAATCGACTGAAGTTAGAGGCCATGTGCGAGGGGAAATGACACTATACTGTATATCTTTTGTCTAGTTTATTAAAATTGCTACACATTGAGGACAGTAATTCGGCTCAAGAAATCGCCTGTGATGAGTCAGGAATGATGTTGGACACAAAGCGCTGTTATGCAGATACGGTTTTGTGCTGTCGTTCTATAATTTCCTAAGCAAACTATAGTTTTTGTGTCTTTTTATATGATAATTATATAAATCTTTACATGCTGTGTTATCGAATTCATTTTGCGACGCAGACATTTTTTTAAATTAATTTGAAGAGGACAGAAAATGGCTCTTTCGATAGTAAAAGGTTGCCAAACCCTTGTCTAGCGTCTCCTCTGGAAGCCTCCTCTCGACTCCTCAGTGTGCATTTAAGCGATTGGGACGTTCTTCAACATGGCGTCCTTCAACATGGCGTGTCCCGATCGATTTCCGGGTCAAGTCACAGAGGAGAGGGGAGTCGAGGAGGGATGTTGGGATGAAGCTTAGGTCTTTGACAATTCATGAAAATACCCTCCAGCTAACATTATGCTTACTGTCAAACTTATAAGAAGCTGGTTTGACTCAAAATATTTTGTTTTACTTCTATTTGTTTTACAGGGTGCAAAGCAACTAAAAATGGAAGTTTGAAAACAAAAACAATCTTGTTACAAAACTTAGGTGCTGACTTGTTCTGTGTGCGGATACATCTTTGACCATAATGCACACAAAAAGTAAATGTCTGGGTGAAAGAGAGGATATTTTTGGACTAATTTGAGTCTAGCACAATGCACAGCTGTTTAGAACCTGGTTTATTTCAAAGGAGTTGTTTTACTGGGTGCAAAGTGGCCTAAAACAGTAAGTGCTCAAATATGAAACGCATGTATAGTAACTAGTAAGAGTCATTACTAAAGTTAGGTGTTGACTTATATTTCGGATAAATCTTAAAAATATGGTTTCGGGTGCATTTTGAAATAGCGGACAGTTTACAGGAACCCTGGTCGTCTCCTCCACCTCCACTGCATCCTCCCCCCCACTCCCTGCCGTCGTTCTCCCACCGCCTCCCCTCCTTGTGTGTGCAACCGTTCCATCCTCTCATTCTGCGGCTCTTTCTCTCATCCTCCATCCCTCGCTCCCTCTGCGCTGCACGGGGTTTGTCTGATCAGTCTTCCCGTACACCCGATCGCAAGGAGCGCAAGGCCAACTCCGCCAGCAAGAAGAGGAGACGCTCTCCCTCGCCGCCCAGCACCCCCGCAGAGTCCCGCAAGAAGGGAGGGAAGAAGGGGTAAGGAGCCCATTTTTTTATTCTTATTTCCTTTTGTATGGCAAGTTTATTTATATAGCACCTTTCAACACAAGGCAATATTGCGGTGCAGTGACGCGTCCTAAAACACGGAAGTGAGTCAGCATTTCTCCACTTCCTGTTCCCTCGTCTCAGAGCCAATGGGATTTCTCCATAGGATTTTGGAAAATAGCTGAAATAAGATCTGTGGTTGAAACACATTTAAGAGACGGATCACATTTTGTTCTACGACATTAGTGAGTTCTGAAGAGTCTACGTGTCTGAAAAACGATGGTTGTTACCAAGTGGCTGAATAGCTCTACAGAAGTTGTCGAGGCCGTTGAACGTCATTACACCGAACACGTAAACACTCTAAGTTTGTTTGCCCTGTTCTGCTTGAAAGCAAGTACCTGCCTCCTGCAAACTGTTCAAACAAACGCTTCAACTCGTACACTTTTAGAATCTGTATTTTTGAATATGGATCTTTGCGTGACGTTGAAGTCGTGCGACCCTGCTGTAGTTCGTTTATAGCATAACGCTAGCATTTTGCTTCTGGCCATTAGATTTATGATTCGACAATTATAAAAGTAGGGTAGACATGGAGATTATCCGGCTGAACAAAATGTGCATTTATCAAACCGGTTCGTTTTCCACAGACCTTATTTCGAGCTATTTTCCAAAATCCTATGGAAAAATCCCGTTGCTTTTTTGTCGAGGGAACCAGCAGCTTCCGGGTAAATACGTCATCCCTGCACCGCTCTATTCAAAGTGCTTTACAAAAATGAAAGACATTAAGAAACATTCATTTAAAAGCAAAGATAATTAAACATGAATAACAAAGGTACATTAATTAAAGTTACAGTGCAGAGTAAGATGTGAATAGTTCAATTGAAAGCAGCGGCAAAAAGAAAAGTCTTCAGCCTGGATTTAAAAGTAGTCAGAGTTGCAGCGGACCTGCCGGTTTCTGGTAGTTTGATCCAGATATTTGGAGCATAATAACTGAAAGGAACTTGTAGGAAAAAGTATTAGAAACAATTACAAACATGTAAGAGTGATGTGACAATGAGCTGTGGCAAATGTAACTTAATATTGCATCTGTTTGGGACTACTTTAAGTGGCGGATTAATACTCATTTGATGCTTCTCCCGTATGCAGGGCATTGTGGGATCGACTCCAATAGAAGTTGCTATATACATGGTGATGGATTAGCATGTTACCTAGTGCAAAAGTGTTGCTTTTTGATGGGTTTTTAAGATTCATTGTTGGTTTTGAGCTATTTATAGAGGGTTTGGTTTGATTTCTCTTTTTTAGAATATTACTAGACAGTGCAATATTTAAGTTACATTTCAAGGCTTGACAATAAAAGCCTTGAACCTTGAAATGTCACTTGGGCGGTGGTGGCGAAGTCGATAGGGACTTGGCTTGGCAATTGGAAGGTCACCAGTTCAAGTCCCGGCAAGACCAAGTGCTACCGAGTTGTCCCTGAGCAAGGCACCGTTCCCTACACAGCTCCCCGGGCGCCGTTCAAAAATCCTAACACAGGATGGGTCAAATGCAGAGAAACAATTTCCCCATGGGGATTAATAAAGTATATCAAAATCTAAAAATATTGCATCTGTTTGGGACTACTTTAAGTGGTGGATTAATAATCATTTGATGCTTTTCCCATATGCAAGGCATTGTGGCATTGACTCCAGAAAAGCAGTTGCTATATTCATGGAAAGGATTAGCATGCTACCTAGTGCAAAAGTGTGGCTTTTTGATGGGTTTTTAAATATTTATTGGACTGTCATCGGTGGTTTTGATCTCTTATAGGGGGTTTGGTGTGAACAAATGTAGAATATTACAAGACATATCCTTTTTAATCTTACCATAGATGTTAATGCACTTGGAAATGAAAATAAATGATACCACACTAGACATTAAAAGAGCAATAACAAAGCTAAGTCCAAACACAAATTGTAGTTGAGTCGTGTGTGCTCATGCTGGAAATCCTTAAATGTATTATTTTTTCAAGGTTTGAAAAGTGCTTGAATTGTATGTCGGAGTTACAAAGTCTTATTGCATTTAAAACAAATGTTTCCCCTTTTTTTATTTGAACCGCTAATTAGACTGGTGTCACACAACATAACTTTGGTTGTTAATAGCAAAATAATATGTAGTGATCAGTAATCTGTGCAAGAGACTGTTGGTGTCTTTGTCTTAAGTTAAATTGCTTGTAAAATGTGAAACACCTTTTTTTAAATGCTCGATCTTGTCAAATGTCTCAAGTAGATTATTATTTTTGACTCGTGACTCTCTTTGGTGTTAGGAACCAGACCCCTTCCTGGAAGCGGCGGGGCCACAGAGGTGAGGAGGAGGACACAGAGGAGGACCTGAACAAGGACTTGGACGACTCCTCCGCTGGCGCCAGCATGGAGGAGGGCAGCGTGTCGAAGAACGGTACGCCATGAAAGTGGGGCTGAGCTGGAGACTTTATTCTCCTGTAGTGTGCTTATATAGATTTGTGTGCATGTAAATGGTCTGCAAAGGCTAACATCCCAACGTAATAACATCACTATGTAACACAAGCACTTCTATTGGCTAGAGCTCCAACACATTGTACAAGTTAGGCTAAGGGGCGGGACATCTCTAGGAAGTTGACCAATCACAACAGAGCTGGTCAGCTAACCAATCGGAGCATATTTTAAACTGGGGAAATGAGACTGATAAGAACATCCACGCACAGAAATTCCTCTTCATCTGCAACACACACACACACACACACACACACTCTCTCACCATATCCCAGTTAAAAAAAGTAGGAAAAAAGCCTCAGGAGCCAGACATGTAATCCTTTTCAAACTGCTCCCATTTGAAATGTCCCACTTTTACAAAAATCACTTCTCTCCCCCCTGAACACATGAAAAGTATTTCTCACTCCATTTATGTCAGTGTCTCTCTAATGCCTCCCTACCGATGGCTGAATTAAGCTTGTATTCATATATTTGTTCACCCTTTTCAATCGTCGTTTCTCTTATTTTTAATTTTTTAGCAAACTCAAAGAAAGACAACGAGAGTACTCCGGTGAAAGGAGGGACTTTGGCTGACCTGGGTATGTATCTATTATGTAATTGATGTTGTTAGTTGTGTTTAAAATAACATTTCTGAACTATAACACAATGTTTAGAATGAGTCTTTCTGCCCTTGTGATGGAAATCTGTTTTTACTTCCAGATGACATGGAGGATGACTCTGTGCTGTCTGGTGGAAAGGTGAGATGATTTACGACTCCGCTCTGTCTTCATCAAACTAAATACGGTAGCTGGTGTGAATGAAAGGGATGGGAAATGTTTTAAAGCATTTACAAATCACCACCAGATGTTATTAGAGCCCAAATGTGTCACAGTCTAACCTCAGTGATTGTTCACTAATGCTCTCATGCATTTCCCACATGAAGAGCCATGATACTCTTTCTATGGGAATTTCGTTTTCAATCATATGCACCTTTTTAATCAAAAACATTAAGGTAACGATGTGCAAAGAAAACAGTTATCGCTATGAAATAATAAGTTATATTGACCAACAAAGGAACTTTTTAACCTTACTATGTCTTCATCACGAAGATGGTTTGAAAGACCCCAAATGGTTTAATCATGCTGATGACAGGATTGAATGTAATTTAATGATAGGACTCAATCCATATAATCTGTGCCTGGAATACACATTATAAACAATTTCTTTAAAAGAAATTTATAAGCCTGGAAAAAAAGACATTTCAAATATGGAAAATGGTCCCTACAAGTATTTTTTTAATGTTGTTTACTTATAATTAGCCATTTGTCATTTTGAACATTTGTCTTTTTGATATTTATCAACCAGATCAGGTCAAAAAGTGTTTCTCTTTTTAGTCTAGTTTTCAAAGTCTGCCTTCCTTCAATATTATTCCCATATTCATCTTTACTGAGGATGTGTTTCCTGTCGTTGGAGATGGAGTCTCCCCGAAGTCGTCATTGGGGAAAGAAATGAGATGAAATATATTTGTATTCCTCTGTGAAATATTGCGCAATTTATTTCCATCTGTGCAAACACTTTGTTGATGTTAAGAAAGCTTTAGGAAATTGGACTTTCATAATGTGTATTCGTATATAAAACGTATCTTCTTTATGCTGATGTATCTGTGTTGTGCTGCAGGATGATGAGGAGCAGGGCAAAGCTGAGATCAACCGACTGATGGACGCCAGCGAGGACAACGTGACCGAACAGACTCACCACATCATCATCCCCAGCTACAGCGCCTGGTTCGACTACAACTGGTAAGACCTGGGGAATAAACACGACGATACCCCACAAATATTGCTTTTTTTACAATTTTTTTTCTGGTGGGATATAATGACAACTTTAGTCCTAAATGTGCTGTAAGATGGGTTTATAGTTGTTTTTAGATGTTACGTATTATTTGCAGTCTATTTATTTACATCGTGCTGTATTTTACTTGGAGATAAAAAAAGCTCACTATTATGTAGGGCTGTGCGATTATGGCAAAAATCATAATCGCAAATATTTTGGTCAATAATAGATATCATGATTATTAAAAACGATTATCCATTTACTTTGAAAACACCCATTTATTTATAAAAAAAAATTGAACAGTATGTTTTTAACAGTTTAACTTTAAGTATAATTCAACTGAAAAAATAATTTAAAAAACAATTAAAATATATATTTTAATAAAATTAATAATCGTTTTATTTCGATTACGTTGTTTTCGTAATCGTTGCAAGCCAAAATCGAGATTGAAATAAAAATAGATTAATTGCACAGCCCTATTATCATATACTGTGAAGGTTTGAGAAGATCACACCTTAGATTAAGTATTTACTTATACCTGTCATTATATAGCAGATAACAATGAGCTATAGTTAATTTATACTCTCCTAAATTCATTAAGTATTAAACTTAAATGTTTTTGTTTTTTTATAGCATCCATGAGATCGAAAGGAGAGCCCTGCCCGAGTTCTTCAACGGAAAGAACAAGTCCAAAACTCCAGAGATGTAAGCTCCATATAAACACAGTAGACATATGTAATTCTTGTACAATGTGTAGACTCAAAATGTCTGTTTCCTGTCTTGTTATACTAATCTCTTTGTGGTTCTTCTCACAGATTCCTGGCCTACCGCAACTTCATGATCGACACGTACCGGCTAAACCCTCAGGAGTACCTCACCTCCACCTCCTGTCGCAGGAACCTGACAGGAGACGTCTGTGCCATCATGAGGTGAGCACAAGGTTTATTTTTACCAAGTTTGTAATTTAACCAAATATCTACATTACTTCTGCAAAGGCAGCTCCTTTCCCTGTCACGTCTGTCATCAACAGACAAACTGAAAAACATTTGTAGAGACAATGCAGAACATCTTAATTTAATTCAGTTTCAATTCACTTACATTTTCAATGAAAGAATGAAGGAGATGATTTTATTTCAAAAAGTACAAAATGTAGTTGAAATGCTAACTTAATACATTTTGAAATCTGTTTATGTATTGCTTGACATGTCGTTTTTGTGGTATTAAACATCGAGAAACCAACAATATACCATTAACACCCACTGTGCCACTCAAGATGTATACATTTCCTCATAGGACTCGATACATTATCAACGACATTTGAAAAATCCCCACAGAATTTACTCTGTATGAATACATTGAAATAATCTGGACAAAAATGACATTTATCATATATTTTTTCTCTCCAGGGTTCATGCCTTCTTGGAGCAGTGGGGTCTGGTGAACTACCAGGTGGACTCCGAGAGTCGCCCGCTGCCCATGGGACCCCCGCCCACCCCCCACTTCACCGTGCTGGCCGACACACCCTCTGGCCTCATTCCCCTGAACCACAGACCCCCTCCGGTAAGACTGACTGAAATATATACAAAGTGAAAGAAGAATAAAAAGGGGTTTGTTAAATTGGAGAAAACGATTGAGACAGCTTCAGTGCAATTCAGCGTATTGTTCATATCTTATTTTACTGCTAGCATTATAACACACAGTAGAATTTGGTATTAAAGGTCACCTATCATGCTGTTTGTAGGCAATAGCGTAGGTCTCAGATATATAAAAAAATATAAAAAACATGTCTATGAAGTGTTTTGCTCCAAATACCAAACAGCTCACCCATTCTAGCCATGCCTCATATCCCTCTATTTCACTTCCTGTTTCAAAAGTGCTGATTTGGGTTTAAAGCTTTAAAAAAATTGATAAAAGAGGAGGGGGCTGAGCTCATGCGGGACCCGGCAGCTACTGTCTAAACTAAATACTGCCGTGATGAAACGCCATATCATGGATTATCAAGGATTATCTCTGAAACAGTTTGGAGCTCAAAGGCTTTCTCTCTTGCCGGTTATACCACAAGGTGAGTTCCTTTTTACTTCCTGCTTCTTCACACACATGCTCTCCAGTACAGGTTAGCTCTGAGTGTTAGCGATGCTAATGTAAACACCGACCATATTACGTCCAAAACAGTCGGGCATTGTTTCTGATAGCAACTTTCTGATTGGGCCGTGGGTCCACATTTCAGATATTACGTCATATCGGACGCAAATCTGGATCAGCTCCGTTGTTCCCCGTTTTTAGAGATTTGGGTACGGAGGAAAAGAGAGAGGGTTTTGTTTTCTGACGCTGCGTGAGTTCCCTGACACACCGGGGACACATACTTATGTATAAAAGACATAAAAAAGTGCATTTTGCATGATAGGTCCCCTTTAATGTCTCAACAGGCAAGAGTACCACGCCATCATTGCTCATGTGTTGTTTCCTCCCTCTAGATTCCCCCTCAACAGCAGATGCCAAACTTCGCAGACAAAATCAAAGACAAGTCCATCGACCTGCAGAACTACGGCCTGCGCTCCGACCTCTACAACAAGAAAAATCTCAAGGTCAGCATGCTACTGGCTTTAAAACCTGTTAAAGGTTATAAATTGTTCTAGTTTGACTTATTTTGAAAGGTGGTGGAATGATTTCTTAAAAGTTAGTTAATTAAAAAAACCTGTAAAAAAAGAAGCTTAAACTGATATTCATATTATCTTGGAGGTTATTTTGCTATTTTACTTCAAATTCCTGCCAATACATGTTCTTCTTGTCCTAATATCTATATTAATGTGATTTTGGTGTTGTTGTTCCTCACAGGGTAAAACTACCAACTCCACCAGGGATTGGACCGAGCAGGAGACTCTTCTGCTGCTGGAGGTGAGTCTCAAAGACATTAGAGACGAAAGAAAGCTACAATAATACTCTGAATTGTAAATACGACTGCTGAGCGCTGAAACCAATCAGCTGTCTATTTTATTTATTTTCTCACCTACTTGTCCTTCCTATTCCTCCTTCTTAAACTCTGTCTGTATTTCATTTATTCCTTTTTTTATTTGACTTTTTTGTTTTCTCACAAAATTCCCCTCTTTTCCACAGTACATAAAACTCCATCCTCTCTTTCCTTACGACCCTTTAATCTGTGTTTCTGTCCTCCTTTTCCTGCAAACCTCCTATAAATATTACACACTGACCAGATAGAAAGACTGACACGTGTTTAATTTGCCCCCCTCCACTCCTTCCAGGCTTTGGAGATGTTCAAGGACGACTGGAACAAAGTGTCAGAGCACATCGGGTCGCGCACCCAGGACGAGTGTATCCTGCACTTCCTGCGGCTGCCCATCGAGGATCCGTACATGGAGAGCACCGAGGCCTCTCTGGGCCCTCTGGCCTACCAGCCCATCCCCTTCAGCCAGTCTGGAAACCCCGTCATGAGCACCGTGGCCTTCCTCGCCTCCGTGGTGGACCCCCGGGTGGCGTCTGCTGCAGCCAAGGCAGCGCTAGGTGAGAACTGATGGGGGTGGAGGATAAAACTGCTGAGTCACATCTTTGAAATGTCTTTTGAGCTCTTAAAATTAGATATTTATGAACTTTCTTTGGATATCTATTGTTAATATTTGGAAATGTGTATATATAAATAATATTAACATATGATGAAACTGATAGATAACTATTTTTGACAGTTGCTTCCCAAAGTTCAACCATTTTAAGTCGTACCAAATTACTAATTTATAGTCTTAAAATTAAATGTATGAAAATGGTGGCAGCAGTCACTCACTCTGTTGCACAACTGCATTAACTGTGTTCATCACAGCTGGTACATGTGGAGCTAATTTCAGTTGATTTATATACTGCTAGTGGATATTTAACCGTTAATCATTTGTATGTGATTGATTTTTTTCTATTAGTTGATTTATATCTACTAGGGATGTAACGATACCAAAAACTCACGGTACGATAATATCGCGATAACAAGTCCACGGTACGGTATTTATCGCGATATTGAATAATAAAGAAAAAAAAATCAATTTTTTTTTCTTCAATAAAACATTTTTTTACTCGGAAAATGTTTTTTATTAAATAATAAATCTGATTTGTACAGCATTTTAGTAGGATAGCAGTATTTTAAAGTGTCAAAAACAAGTGACAGTAACAGACTGGAACAAGAAAACCAGTGTTTTTGTACCTATAGTACTACCAAACAAAGTAGGCATTTTCTTTGTGCCACTGCATCTCACAAATAAACAAGGACATTTAATAATCAGACCCTGCATTAAAATAAATCAAGTTTCACTTTAGTTTTTCAAGTAACTCAACTCAAACTCACGAGTCACTCACTCAGCATCATCAGACAGATTTTTAGGAATATGAGAATGTCCACATTTCCAGGTATTTATAAGCTGGGATGTTTGGGCATTTACAATATCCCCTGCTCTGGAAAAAAACTCTCTCGCTTGGTCCTGATGTTGCTGGGACAGCAGTGGTCGCTTTAACCCCCCCCCCCCGTTGACAGTTCACGAGCGTGCTCTCTTGTGAACTGTTCAGACCCGACGGGTAATAAGGAATTATGACGAACATTTTACGATCCTGTCTGTCAAAATGACGGACAGCGAAAAAGTCTAACGCCACCTCAGTGGAACGGAGAGATATGCTTTGGCAATGGGTGACAGCAGTGGGTCAAACTGTGCATTGTCTCTCCACCACTTCAACAACAATACAGTTTTTGCCAAGAAGGTGAGGCTTATTGACAGGGTGAGATATAAATATACTGTTGGTACTTGTCAATGTCTATGTAAATGTAGCACTGTAAATACGATGTCCTTTTGTGTTCTGTTGTTTTATGTTCATGTTGTAACCTACTTGCTGCCATGTTGGACAGGTCTCTCTTGAAAAAGAGATCGATGATCTCAATGGGACCACCTGGCTGAATAAAGGTTTAAAAAAAAAAAAAAAAAAAATTTAAATACATTTTTTTTTTTAAATCGCGGTAGATTTTGTCAGTCTCACGACGGTATTGGGACGTTTATTTACCGCGATATTCGGTATATCGTTACATCCCTAATATCTACAGATGCACGTACAATAATTATAATAAAAAAAACAATTGTAAATCACAAAAATTAGAGCATTCGAGACTGTAAACTTGAAAATGTTTAATTTCTAAATACATTGACTAAAGAATAAACAATATCTTAAAACAATCCTTTATAGATAATGAGGTCTTACAAATGCAAGATAGTAATTGTACCCATTAGTTCAGGGGGGTCAAACTCAAATACTCAGTGGGCCAAAATAAAAAATGGTCTAGTCGAGGGCCGGACTGGTTCAATGTTTATTGCAGAACTTATTGAAATGAGCTTATTGCACATATTAAACCTGGAACTAACAAAGCTTAAATTATTGCCTTTAAAAACAACATTAAACATTCAGTTGCATTCATTTCTTATGGCTCTATCTGCAGAGTCATTTCTTATGAGTACATTTTTCCACAGGCCAACAACAGCTTCAACAAAACAATTTCCCTCAAAGAAAAAACAAACATGCCCTGTTGTCGTGAGAGAGAAAGTGCAGAAGGAAACATCCATTAAACTCAGTGTGCTGCTCTGTGATGCTAGTTCAAGCCAGATACTTGGCATCTCATCTTGGGTGCAAGGTCATCAATGTTTGGGGTCAGACTCTGAGCTGAGGAGACCCTCAGGATGGAGTGAAGGTGTGCGTGCAATATACCGGCGGGCCAGATCTAATAGTAATTAGAAATTATCCTGTGGGCCAAAATTAAATCCACCAAGGGCCGGATTTGGCCCCTGGGCCTTGAGTTTGACACATGTACATTAGGCATTCAAAATATGGGGGAAATACTAAGAACATTATTTAGACAAATTTTCCGATTGAGATTCTTAAGTAGATATTTTGCCTTTATCAAATATTGCGCTGTACTGTGAATTGGTTATTGCACTAATCCATATTGTGATTACAATGAATTGTCTGTTCTCATACCCATATCAATATTAGAATAGAATATATCTTGTCATCATACAAAGTACAACGAAATACCTTTGGCAACTCTCACTGCAGTAAAAAAATAGCCGATTAAAGTCAGTTTTGAAGTTTGATTTAATAAACATGCTCTCTGTGTGCAGAGGAGTTCTCTCGTGTGCGTGAGGAGGTCCCGGCTGAGCTGGTGGAGGCTCACGTGAAGAAGGTGCAGGAGGCGGCCCGCAACACCGGGAAGGTGGACCCCGCCTTCGGCCTGGAGAGCAGCGGCATCGCCGGCACCGCCCCCGAGGAACCGGAGAAGTCCGGTGAGCAGATCTTGACGAGTGTGGAAACTTGAAGCACGAGTTAGTTTTTTTTAAACTAAATGAAATATGTATAAATATTGTGTCGCCTGTAGTTAAAGAAGTAAAGACGTTTGTTTGTTCACCATGTTAAGCGGCCTTGGGTCCCTTGAAAGGCGCTATACAAATTGAATATATTATTATATTATTAATAACCTGCTAAAAGTGAAAGTCATGCAATCAAAATCGTACTAAAGTAAAAGTACGAAAGTATTGGCATCAAAATATACTTAAAGTACCAAAAGTAAAAGTACTTGTTAAGCGTAATGGCCCTTTCTGTTTTTTCAGTTTCTTTTCTTAGATTTATATTTTAGTTACTAAAGCTATCTGAAAAAATGTAGTCCAGGAGAAAGTACAATATTTCCTCCAAACAGCAGTAGAGTGGTACCTCAAAATGGTTCATGAGTGTAATGCTTTCCAAGTCTTGAAACGTATCATTTAGTTTTATACACATGAAATTGATTACTATTTATGTGTTGTAACGTATGTAGCCACAGGAGGGCAGCAGATAGTAGCAGTAGAAGTATTAGTGTGTGTGTGTATGCATGTTCGAGAAGTGGAAAACATCTCTTTGTCCTCCCATCCTTGTTTGTTTCCTCCATCTTGGAATAGAATAGACCGTCTTTTTCCCCCCTAAATATGATGGAAGATGATTTGACATTTGTAGGCGATACACATGTCAGTTTTCACCAGCTGGGGGTTAGCGACACACTAACATTGGTGTGTGTTTTCGCACCAGTGGATTAAAACAACAGCGGCAGAGGTGGGGGAGGGGGGGAACTGGGTCATCACACACTAACATGTGCTTCTCTCGCTCTCTCTCCCTCAGTGCTTTCTTGAATTATTTCACTCGCCCTCTCTTTCACTTTTGATCTTTTCCTCCTCTCCCTTCTCCTCCACACACACATATTCTCTCACACACCTCTCTCACAGTTGCTCAACCTGAATTAAAGCCCTCCAGAGCCACAGTTACAATCAATAGCTTAAATGTGTAGAGTGGCCTGAAGCATCTGACCGACACACACATCACAGAAATCAATATTCAAACACTTAACACACGCTCAAGTGCACCCGTGACATAGTTTAACACTCAACTGTATTCGTGTGTGTGTGTGTCTGTGTGTGTGTGTGTGTGCAAATGCTTCACAACCTTTCCTGCTCTCAAAAAATAGTTTTAACCTTAATTTTCTCTCCTGAGTTTCTTCACTTCAACACGATTTCTTTGCTGGTCTTACCCTCTATAAATCTATAAATGCATTTTAAATCAAACTGGATGATAAAGCACTGCTGCCCAATTCTGTTAGTCGTATAAAATTGTTTTATTAATCTGTAATTTCTTTGTCTGAATATGCATGTGTTAACGCAATCTGATCCTTATCATTAGGCGCGTTCACACCGCAGTACTTTTCCCACTTTAGTTCCGATATAGTTCCGAAATGTCGCGTTCACACCAAAAAGAGCCGGAACTAAAATGAGTTCATGAGAACCTTAATTGTTTACCCCCTTTTCCGTCCCTGCTCTCTAGCAGGGAATTTCGTGGAATAAAAAGGTTCCTATTTCTGATTGGCTGGGCGGATTGCAAACCACGCCCCGTAAAACTCCCAAAAAGTGTTGTGAAGCCACCATTTTATTATCCTCGCATTAGCATTATTAGCATTAGCATTAGCCCAGCGCACCAACGCTGAGAGACTAACTTATGGCGACACAAAAGAAAAATGGGAGCGGTGGAGATGAGGAGGTGTCAAGTTCTGGCAATTTACTCAGAAGGCTTCAGTAGAAGCTGCTGGGAGTCCCAGCAGCTTCTACTGAAGCCAGTCCCCAACTCCGGGGACTTCCAGCCGGGGACTTTGGGTGGCAGTATACGTCGTGAAGTTGTTTGCGGCCTGCCAGTAAACCCAAAGCAGAAGAAGAAGAAGTGACGTCAGTGGCTTCATTTGCCTAATCTTCCCTCAGGGACTTATTGCGGTGTGAACGCGATCTGTACTTAGTTCATGAGAACTAAAGAGTTCTGATGAACTAAGTTCTGATGAACCTTTGTGGGAAAAGTACTGCGGTGTGAAAGCGCCTCTTGCTCTTGGTTTTAAGTAGCAGCATTATAAGCTACAAAAAAAAAATCTGGACCCTTTTTTGATCGGTTTTAGTCTGACATGTGTCTCAATTCTCCTCTACTCTTGCAGAAACCCCAGAGGCAGAGAAGATGGACGCAGACACAGACTCCCAGCAGGCCGATAAGGTAAGCTTTGTTTGTGTTTTACATGTGTACTAAATGTCAAAGACAATCAGTTTTGCTTTGCATTTGAGAGTGAATCACATGACGGTAACCTCTGCTAATAAGTACTCAAAGCATTCAGTATATAGACCATTTCTTATTCTCAACATGAAGACAAAAACTTTCATTCGTCTGTCACTGAGCACTTTCTACCCTGTCCGTGGCACTCTGTAGCCCATATCAAATGCATAAATGTTTTAAAACTGTCCCAACATCTAAAGTTTCCTTTCCCAAAGAGAGAGGCTGAAGAACTTCCTAATGCATTTTCATTTTTAAACCTTTCTCCTACTCTGTTTCTAAAAGTACTTTTTTTTTTGTATTCGACCTTACTTGGTTCAGAAAGGCCAATCTGCTAAATGTAATGACATTTGTTTTTTTCTACGATCACATTGTCCCAGCTTTGCAGAGCAGTTTGTTAATAGCTTCCTCATTAGCATCCATTAACCAGTGTCCGACTCTTTCTAAATCACGGTGTTTGTCGTTCAAAAAGTTGACAGGATCACGATACGACACATATTTCCATGCCACCTGATTAGAACCGCATTTACCAGCTATTACTTCATTCTTTCATGTTGTTAAGTCACTATCAATTACTTTATATACAGGGGTGCACATAACTAGTACGCATGCGCGGCAAACATCTGACATGCGTAACGTCACTAAGCGCCTTTGCGTACCGACGGACTTGTGAAGCTTTTCCAGAAGGCGCTTAAATCACTGGACGACAGAGTCGGTCGCCGTGTGCACAGACAGGGCTGCTGTTAACGTTGGTGTGTTTAGCACCCCCCCCAAACACTGTCTCCTGGTGCTCGTCTGAGTGACTCACTAAGAAAGTTATGTGCACCCCTGTTTATATAGGCCATTAGTCACCTATCTAAGACCATTTTATATATTTTCAGTGGGTTTAGTGGTGCTTTTGAAACCCAAAAGGTGTTTCATTTTCTCATTTATGCAGTTTCCATGCAACACAAAATCTCACTTTATCTTTTCTCAAACACATTTTTAAGTCTATTTTCTGTTTCCTGTGGCATTGACACGGCCACTTATCGTCTGTTTCCTCCTCCTTCAGGCGGAGTTGAAGGACGAGGCGGAGAAGCCCAGCGAGTCTGCGGAGAAGAGCGACAAGACCGATGCCGCGGACAAGGTGAAGAAGGAGGGGTCTGAGTCGTCGGAGCGCGAGGAGGAGAGTGAAGAGGGAGGGGATGCCAAGGCGGCTCCAGCAGGTAACACGGAGAATCAGGATCAAATGCTCAAATAAATCCACAAGCTTCTAGTGCATCGATGTATGGGGGAGGATGTGTTTTTGTATGCTGACCCTGATATTTCGTGTCCCGTAGAACTAATTAGCCACAAACATTCTTTGGGAACCGAAAGTGCTAGAATGCTGACTCATTTCTAGGTCTTGACACCCCTCCATGATCTCGTAAATAAGGCTGCAACTAACTATTCATTTAAATATCGATTCATAATGAAGATTACATGGTTTCAAGCGACTATCTTGTCCAATTACCAAGAAATTGTTGAAAGAAATTGTCAGTAATGCTGTTACATACTTTAATATGTTCGACCAACAGTCCAACCTAAAGATATTTTGTTTACTGTGACATTTGACTCACACATTTCTTTAACAATTAATAGATTTGACTAAAGTATTTTTGTTTCAATGTGTCAATTGCTAATAACTAATCAACTCTACTTGTATCTATCTCTCTATCTGTATTTTTGTTTCAATGTGTCAATTAAGACAACTAATCAACTCTACTTGTAATATATGAGAGACTGGTCCAGAGTGCAGAAGGTGTTCTTGTTTTATCTGAAATAATCGTTAAATCTCCCTCCCTGTCAGACAAAGACAAAGAGGAGTCCATGGAGACGTCGCCCTCGGAGCCGGAGAAGGAGAAGGAGGAGAAGGCAGTTACTGACGAGGTAGAGGAGAAGAGAAAGAAACTGGAGCACGACATCGGAGAGGGGCACATCGCCACTGCGGCCGCCGCTGCTCTGGCATCTGCTGCCACCAAGGCCAAGGTGAGATTACAGGAGTGCTGACTCAGCAAACGCACATCTGATTCACCCAGAGTTCACCTTGTTGTCATGTTCAAAACTTTGCTGAAAGTCATTGGTTGGATCCTGTTGAGTTTGTGTCTTATGGCCACAATAGACGGGAATGCAGAAGACGTAAAGCAACAACTTTCACTCTTTTTGTCCATGATTAGAAATTCTGCTTTTATATTGTTTTGTCCTTTTTTGAGTGCGCTGAAAAATGTATCTTATTTTATGTTGCAATAATATATTTTGTTAAGGACAATCTGTAAATAGTGGTGAATATATATTTTTTTTTTTTTAAGAAAGCGTTTAAACGGAGTATATTTATTTAAATTCTTCAAAAAAGAGTGAGAGGAAATACTGTTCTCATAATTGTGTTGGCCTCCTTTTTAGTGTACTACGGTTATCTTAGTATATATTAGGGCTGTCCCGAACACCATTTTTCGGGCTCCGGATATTCGGTAGTAATCAGCAGCGAATATTCGGCGCGCACGTTTTTATCATGTGTAACGTTACTGTTTACGACGGATAAAGCAGCTTCGTCATGGCAACTGGACAACAACTAAGCTAAACTACTACTTACAGCATTCAGGTGACTTTTCATAGTTGTTCTGCCCAGGTTTCCGTTGCCGGTCAACATGTCCGTTAAAGTTGAAATCTTCCGGCCAAAATGAGAAAGTGCCGGTCAAAGGTCTTCTTTGTTATTTATTGAGCTTTAAAACAAATTGATTAATATTGAATAATATCAAACTAATTATAGCAGATTAACTACATTATTCCAAAGTGTACAGTAACTTACAATAACACGGATAAACGGAGCGCTCTCTCCCTCTCCTGACAGCCCGTCAGTATCATGCAGCTCGCGGATCCAGTAATGAGTGACCCGAGAGTAAAACTAAACATATCTATAACTAGTTACGGTAGTTTGAGAGGTAAAATAGCTACGTGTGATATTCTAACCTGGTGTGTGTTTTGTCCGCTCACCGCTGCAGGTGATCATGCAGAGCTGCGTGTCGACTCGTCAGCAGTCAGATTAGACTTTACTCACGTTTATGTCCATATCGATCAGACCTAGCTATTGAAAGCGATGTTAGGCGCCCAAACTGAGATTGTATATATTTCCGCATTTTAACAGTGCAATTAAAAAGTATAAGAATGTGGCAATTCGCCTTTATTGATAGCATACATTTAGGAAAAACATAAATAACGAAATTAAAAACCGAATAGTAGGCCAACGACCGAATATTTGGATATTCGGGTACAGCCGTAGTATATATTATAATTTCAGTTTTTTTCCAGGAGTAATTGGACAGGATGTGGGACATGTGTAAAGAAAGCCTTTCAACGTAGTACATTTATTTAATTCCTGAGATTAACTTCTTCATATAATATCTTTACAAAGTAAGAGATATCAGTGTTGCACATTAGAATAGATATACTTTATAGATGGTTTAGTTACAGCAGCATGTGAACAAGATGTGCACATGAGTTTAAAATAGACAAACAATAAATGTGTATATTTTTTTCAACAGTACAAGATGTAAATCTAAGAATATCTAAAGAATGCACAATAAAATGTATACAGAAATGGTTAAAACTCACTCTTATAGACCAATTTATTTATCTTTTTAAAATTGTTTTCATTGAAGGCACATAGAAAATACATTTGATACATTGATAGGTTAGATTGAACAGTTCAAAGCTACTAGTGTTCAGTTTAGTCTCTACTATTGTACATCAATTGGCAAACCATACATAGATGATCTTCACTTGAAGGCGTACAATAAGGCCAATTTATTTCTAAAAATATATACAAAAGACTCTATATAGATTTCAAAATTGTTGCTTTTTTCTAATATTTACATTTCAATGCATCGAGGCAGTGCGAGTACCATATGTGCAAATTGTTAAGGGAATGAATCAGATCCTGACGGTTCGTGTTCTTCCTCGCAGCACTTGGCGGCGGTGGAGGAGAGGAAGATCAAGTCCCTGGTGGCTCTGCTGGTGGAGACGCAGATGAAGAAGCTGGAGATCAAGCTGAGGCACTTCGAGGAGCTGGAGACCATCATGGACCGCGAGAAAGAGGCTGTGAGTTTGAAAAAAAGCAGTTTACATAAAACAAGTGTTGAATTGGAGATTAAATGCGGATGATATCGGCCAACTTTGACCCTGTGCTGCTGCTCAAGCATTAACATTTCACCACTACACACTTAGTTAGGGCTCTCAGCTACGGTTATTAATAATGGAGATCTGTTAAAGAGGCAGTAGGCTCAAGTAGCACCTCTCACTAAAGTGTAAGTGTAAAAATTGATATGTTGGGGCTTAATCCAACGACAATTTACCTTAAAGAGGCTCTATTATGCTTGTTGGGGTTTTATCTATCCTGAGATAGCCTGTTATAGGTTTCTGTGTATGTAAATGGTTTGCAAAGTCTAACATCCCTCTGGAAATTAGCATCATATGTCCCCTTTTAACCTGTTCAACCCGGAGGCCCCTTAACATTTAAAAACCTATTAATGTGTCATACCCACTTAACTGGAAGAAACTCAGCTAACTGACGATACGAACCATTTTTACCGAAACAAAACACAAGTCTCACAAGAAGCGTCTAAATTAGCCCCGAGCGGAAAAATGCTAATGCGCTTAGCACAGAACTCTAGGTATAAATACCCTTATTACATATCGGATCTGCACAAACAAGATATCGATTAGCAAGCTGAGATTCCACAGATTCTAGGGGTATTGGTATCATCACTGAGCGATCAGAACTCGCGACATGGGAAACAGACATCACAACACGGCGCTTTACGGAGCAAAAACGGGACATTGTCTTACCTATGCTGTTGTTCTGATCAAAAGTTGTGTTCAATGGCATTAAAACGATAAAAACGCTGCTGAAGGTTAATCCAATGTGTCTGAAATGATTACTGATAATCCATCTTCATTAGGGGTGTAACGGTATCCGTATGCGTCCAGTACCGTCACGGTTCAGACTTCACGGTTCGGCACATTCAGTCACACGACAAATACGCCTTTTTTTTACGAGTGGGAAAAAAGTCTGTCATTCAGGGCAGTATCCACTACACTATTTATAATCCAGGGGGCGGCATTGTGCCTAAAAGCTGTTTGCCAGCCGCCCTTAAACAACAAATGAAGAACAAGAAGAAACACAACAACAAAACGAACAAAATACAAGAAGAAGAAAAGTTAGTATGGCGATTTTAGATAACACACAGGAGCTAGAACCCACCTGCTTTTTTTAAATCAGCTGTGTGGGAACATTTCGGGTTCCCTGTGGACTACAACAACGATGGAGTGTGCGAGTGGTGGATCGGACGAGGACGGTGTGTCAGCGTTGTTAGACAGCGGTGCGGTATGCTAATGGTAACACACGCCAAACATGCTGAATCATATCAGAAGGCATCACCCAGATTTGACAATCACCGGAGCCCGGCAAAAGACAACAGCAGTTCAACAGCTGATCCCCGCTGTTTTTAAGAAGCCAAGAGACATGAAAGCCTAGAGACCAAAATAAATAACGGAAGCTTTTGGCATATGTTTTTTTTTTTTTTGCGCTCTTGAAACACTTTCTTATTATTTATGATGTCATATTTTCAAGACATTCTTTTTAGTTTTACAGCTTGATGAAACCTTTTTGTTTGACATCAGCCATTATAGATAATATGGCCATCTGAGTGTGTGTGGTTCTGT
Organism: Pogonophryne albipinna; assembly: GCA_028583405.1. Taxonomy (NCBI): domain Eukaryota; kingdom Metazoa; phylum Chordata; class Actinopteri; order Perciformes; family Artedidraconidae; genus Pogonophryne; species Pogonophryne albipinna. The sequence goes on from JAPTMU010000266.1 coordinate 258,797, forward strand.
TTGTTTTTAACTGTTTAATACAGTTAATTATTCAAAATGTCAGAGTTCCTTATTTTTAAACTGAAACTTGCACTACTGTTCAAAATAAATAACAACAAACCAGGAATTATGCATTTGGGACTTTGTTTTGCTTTTTCTCGTTGTACCGAACCCGTACCGAACCGTGACCCCCAAACCGAGGTACGTACCGAACCGTGAATTCTGTGAACCGTTACACCCCTAATCTTCATATTTATGTCAATAACGGAGTTTTCATATATAGTTGCTATGAGAGCTACTGGCTCAGGGCTTAACGGGTTAAATAAACCACAGATTTCTGTTACTATCCAAAACCGACCTTCTGTCACCCAGTTGCAAGTAGAAGGTAAACATTTGGAGTTCATTGGTAAATGTTGGCTACTGAACAAGTGGCTTTTAAATGGGTCTCAATCTTCCTCAGTAATTCAAGAGGAGACACCGAATCACTTCTTTTGTGAAGGATGTGAATCGAGAACAAACATTTTCCAGAGCACAGCTACTCTTTATAGACTGGCAACTGAAACTGTTGCCTACCTCTTCAGCGCGAATAAAGTGTGTGTGTGTGTGGCCACTCCCTGGAGACGCCAGTGAGAGTGTAAAACTGTGTTTTCATCGTGGAGGAGGCATTGGGAGTGCAGCCCAGTTTCACAGCTGTAAATAGTGCATGAAAAGGACTCTGGTTTACATAAGCTTTCCAAAGACTAGAGAGAAATCAAACCTCTGCTGCTGCCATGCTGTAAAACACGGGATCAGAACGGATGTCTTCACATGCACCAGTTCCTCCGACGTCACTGAAATGTGCAGGATACTGTCGTTGAGCTTTATAAACCGAAAAAAAAGGATCTTCATTCAATAATTTACTTTATAATAGGACAATCTGACTGCTAGAATCTAGCCATGCCAACACTTTTGTTTTTATAATTCTAAGATTATTGAAGATGACAGAAGGTCAGGGAAACCTTTCAGACTTTCTTTTACATTCTGTAATGGAGGGAACTTTGGGGTTTTAGCCTTTGCAGACTATTAACATGCAAAAAAAGCTGCTTTATTTGGCTAAGGAAACCCAGTAGGGGTGTAACGGTTCACAAACATTTTGGTTCGGTACGTACCTCAGTTTTTAGGTCACGGTTCGGTACAGCAGAAATGTTGAAAGCACTTGATTGCACGTCTCCATGGACTCCTCTTTGTCTGACAGGGAGGGAGATTTAACGATTGAGCACAGAGTACAGAAGCAACAAAGCAGCATGCTGCATTAAACCTGACCTTCACAGAGAGGTGGAAGTTCATGTGGAGAGGAGGCTTCAGTACTCTGTCTGCACTCTGTTTAGTTGTGCTATCTTACAATCAATATAGTAAATGTGAGGTAAAGTGTGTCGCCAATGTAACCGTTTAGAACTCGAAGTTGCGATGAGGTCTTAAAATGTATGGAAAGGGTCTTAAAAAAGGTCTTAAAAGGTATTAAATTTGACTTCAGGATTCCTGCATATACCCTGTCATTGTATTTTCATGTTTTTGTTAAAGATGAACTTGTCCACATTGCTTGCCGAAAGGGCAGATCTGCTGGCACTAACAATGTCTCCTGCTGTGGAGAACACCCTCTCGCTAGGGACAGAGGTAGCAGATACAGCCAGGTAGCGCTTTGCTAACATGTCAACATAAGGATATTTGGCGTTTGTAATAGCTTTGGCTCGGTCTGAACTTTTTGCGAGTGGTGGAGGCTTAAATGCTAGCGGGAGTTGGGTTTGCACTTCAGTCTTTTTTCTTTTGGTACCGGTGATAACAATGCCGACAAACAGCTTTGGTTCGGTCCACCTGTCTTTGTCCGTCATCCTTGTACGTAACTGCGAAACCAAAATGTTCCCAAACCGGAGACTTCAGTGATGCTGGAGGATTTTCTAGCTCAACTTTATCTGCGTTTGCCATTTTGACAGTTCCTCAAATTACTGACTAAATTTGAACGCACCTGAGATTACTTCCAAAAAGTTTTTCACGTTCTCAATTTTTTACGCTAAACGTTATATTCGTTCGGTACACGAAGGGCCCATACCGAATATTTTCCGTACGAATACGTAAACCGTTGCACCCCTAAAACCCAGTGATCCTCTCATGGACTCTGTAGGATCAACACCCATTCCCCTCTAGACATCTTTAACATGTATCTTTAATTGCGCTCTTTATCAATGCTGTACATTTATTATGTTGCTTATTCTGTGCACATGACATCTATTACATGTCTATCTGACCCCTCCTCAGTTTCTTTTGCTGAGGTTTTCATCAATTTCTTACTTACTTAAATGTTGTTATTCCTTATCTGAGTCGAGGGTCCAAGCACAGATGGTGTTATACTCTACAGATGGTAAAGCCCCTTGAGGCAAATATGTAATTTGTGAATTTGGGCTACATAAATACCCTTGACTTAACTCTCCAGCAAAGGTTAGAGAGCAGAATGTTATTCTTGGTGTTGGTAAGAATACATCTCTTGAGTCATCTTTCTCAACGTTTCCTCCTCTCTCTCCTCACAGTTGGAGCTCCAGCGACAGCAGCTGCTCACCGAGCGCCAGGCCTTCCACATGGAGCAGCTCAAATACGCCGAGATGAAGGCGAGGCAGCAGATGGAGCAGCAGGCGGCCTCTGCTGCTGCTGCTGCCGCCCAGGCTCAAGGGCAGGGGCAGGCTCCTGGATCTGGACCCCCTCCATCAGGCATGCACCCCGGAGGGCCCCTGCCTCACCACGGGTCACCGATGACCCACCATGGAGTGGCTCCTCCTGGGGCTGTCATGCACTCCGGCTACCCCTCCATGGGACACCACCAAATGGGCCCCCACCACCCGGGACAGACAGGTGAGAGACAGACGGAGCAGGGGGCCACTGTTCCTGCTTTTAGAGTTTTATCAGAAACGGGTTTATCACCAAGTAGGTTGATACGTACGAGGAATTTGACTTGGTGACTACATAAAAGTAAAACAAAAATTAAAAACACAGATAGAGAATTTGAAAAATAATAACAAATATAGTAAAATATAACAGTGTTTACATAGAAATGGAATAAAAATCGGCAGTAATCAAAAAGAAAGCGGGTATTGTTGTACATTGGGTAATCTGAGTGAGAGGGAAGTTAGAGTGAACTATTTCAGCTTGTTTTATTTAGTCTTAGCTTTTTAATAATAGTTTTTAACATGTATTTAAATGTTATTTCATGTGTTTCTTAATGTGTCGTCAGTTTCATTCTGTTCAATATGACATTTTATTAAAAGCAGGACATGGATTTTAATCTGAGTGATAGGGAAGTTACAGTGAACTATTATATCCAATTTTATTCTTTTGGCTTTCTAATCATAGTTTTTAACATGTATTTAAATGTCCTTTTATGTGTTTCTTAATGTGTTTTCAGTTAAAAAAGACATTCAGTTTAATATGAAACTTATGGATGTTTTCCAATCCATCTTTCTTTATACGCCACATTTAAAAACAACAGAGTTGAAGTGCTGTACATCAATAAATATATAAATAGCAGCTTAAATGCATTTAGACAAAACCGATAGGACAAAAAGAAACTAAGGTAAAAACACGCGACAATAAAACCATACTTCTAACCACAAACTGAAAAGGCCAAAAACCTTTCTGCCATTGTTTCTTAATGTTTGAAAAGATCTGTAGATAGAGCGATCGGTCTGTGGCCAATCATTGCAGCTCTACGTTCCTCTGCAGAGTCTTTCTTTGCTGATCCGCAGTACATGGATAGTTAGACAAATCATTTAGGTAACATTCCCTCTTTGTGTAAGACACCTTACTTCCTTTTGAATCTCAGTTACACAAAAATCGGAGCACTCTGCGTTTCCCCCCTCTATCACTCAGTCTAAAATACTTCCATTAAAACAAAGTATATATTAAATATATATGTTGGGGCTTAATCCCATATATAAGACTATATATTTAAAATAATTTATTATTAACATTATTGCCTCTGCATTGGATTATTATCGGATAGGGTAATAACTTCATAATTAACTACGTCTGAAAGCAGAAGTCTAGGGCCAATGATTGCACGTCTCTTCAGTGAGAATGTCACAAAATGATTTAAAAAGTCAAAATCTAAAAGAAAGTGAGATTATGAGAAAAAGGCAAATTTGAGATGCATTGTGGGACATGTAGTTTATGGGCAACGTGCTTCTGTAAATCGACATGTAACCGTATAATAAACATATTATATTATTTGCAAGCTCTTGCGGGGCCGCATAAAATGAAGTCACGGGCCGGATTTGGCCCCCGGGCCTTGAGTTTGACACCCCTGCTATAAACGGTTTGCAAAGCCTAAAATCCCTGTGAGCACTCTGGATTCTCCCCTCTATCGCTCACTCTAAAATACTTGCATTAAAACAGAAAGAGGATTTATTTGTGACCAGTAAAGAAAGGAGAAACAACGAAACCCTTTGTTGTTCCTCACCTCTGCCTAAAGGGGATTTCAAAAAGGAATCTCTCCACAATTTCTCCACATGTCTGAATCGTCACCTCTATATGTTCAGGACCGATGGGACCCGGCCAGCCGATCCCGGGCCGTATGATGCCCGGCCCGCCCTCTGCCGGCCCCCCCTCCGGCGGCATGCCTCCCATGATGCCCCCACGCCACCCTGGAGCTCCCAACGGCATGTGTGAGTGCAAATCTCCCTCTTTCACACTTTGCTGTGCAGTCTGCATGTTTACATATATCACCATGTATGTTTGTGTACGTCAGATTTAGATGATTTGCTTTGAGATGTTGTTTTTTCCCATTTAATTCACCAAAAACAGAATCATTTAAAAATTATTTAAGTCTATATAAAACCCACCACAAACAGCTTCGGAAAAAATAAGAAGGTTTCTGGGAATCTAAACACTGTGGTGACACAAACGCTGACAGCTGGTATTTACTTTCTAAGCGTTTGTGTCATTGCTGAAAATATCATCCCACCACACAACGAGACTGTAGTTCTCAACCTTACGTTCATCAACTGCAGTCAGGCAGCAGCATGATGACAATAAGGCAACAAATGATCTGTTTCCCATTGATTTGATCTTTTAATGTTACATTTTCAACCTGTACTGTCCCCTCTTCTCCATGTCTCTTCTCCATCAACATGTGTCCCCTCTTCTCCATGTCTCTTCTCCATCAACATGTGTCCCCTCTTCTTCATGTCTCTTCTACATCAACATGTGTCCCCTCTTCTTCATGTCTCTTCTACATCAACATGTGTCCCCTCTTCTTCATGTCTCTTCTACATCAACATGTGTCCCCTCTTCTTCATGTCTCTTCTACATCAACATGTGTCCCCTCTTCTTCATGTCTCTTCTACATCAACATGTGTCCCCTCTTCTTCATGTCTCTTCTACATCAACATGTGTCCCCTCTTCTTCATGTCTCTTCTACATCAACATGTGTCCCCTCTTCTTCATGTCTCTTCTCCATCAACATGTGTCCCCTCTTCTTCATGTCTCTTCTACATCAACATGTGTCCCCTCTTCTTCATGTCTCTTCTACATCAACATGTGTCCCCTCTTCTTCATGTCTCTTCTACATCAACATGTGTCCCCTCTTCTTCATGTCTCTTCTCCATCAACATGTGTCCCCTCTTCTTCATGTCTCTTCTCCATCAACATGTGTCCCCTCTTCTTCATGTCTCTTCTACATCAACATGTGTCCCCTCTTCTTCATGTCTCTTCTACATCAACATGTGTCCCCTCTTCTCCATGTCTCTTCTCCATCAACATGTGTCCCCTCTTCTTCATGTCTCTTCTACATCAACATGTGTCCCCTCTTCTTCATGTCTCTTCTACATCAACATGTGTCCCCTCTTCTTCATGTCTCTTCTACATCAACATGTGTCCCCTCTTCTTCATGTCTCTTCTCCATCAACATGTGTCCCCTCTTCTTCATGTCTCTTCTACATCAACATGTGTCCCCTCTTCTTCATGTCTCTTCTACATCAACATGTGTCCCCTCTTCTTCATGTCTCTTCTACATCAACATGTGTCCCCTCTTCTTCATGTCTCTTCTCCATCAACATGTGTCCCCTCTTCTTCATGTCTCTTCTCCATCAACATGTGTCCCCTCTTCTTCATGTCTCTTCTACATCAACATGTGTCCCCTCTTCTTCATGTCTCTTCTACATCAACATGTGTCCCCTCTTCTCCATGTCTCTTCTCCATCAACATGTGTCCCCTCTTCTTCATGTCTCTTCTACATCAACATGTGTCCCCTCTTCTTCATGTCTCTTCTACATCAACATGTGTCCCCTCTTCTTCATGTCTCTTCTACATCAACATGTGTCCCCTCTTCTTCATGTCTCTTCTACATCAACATGTGTCCCCTCTTCTTCATGTCTCTTCTACATCAACATGTGTCCCCTCTTCTTCATGTCTCTTCTACATCAACATGTGTCCCCTCTTCTTCATGTCTCTTCTACATCACCATGTGTCCCCTCTTCTTCATGTCTCTTCTACATCAACATGTGTCCCCTCTTCTTCATGTCTCTTCTACATCAACATGTGTCCCCTCTTCTGCATGTCTCTTCTACATCAACATGTGTCCCCTCTTCTTCATGTCTCTTCTACATCAACATGTGTCCCCTCTTCTTCATGTCTCTTCTACATCAACATGTGTCCCCTCTTCTTCATGTCTCCTCTACATCAACATGTGTCCCCTCTTCTTCATGTCTCTTCTACATCAACATGTGTCCCCTCTTCTTCATGTCTCTTCTACATCAACATGTGTCCCCTCTTCTTCATGTCTCTTCTACATCAACATGTGTCCCCTCTTCTTCATGTCTCTTCTACATCAACATGTGTCCCCTCTTCTTCATGTCTCTTCTACATCAACATGTGTCCCCTCTTCTTCATGTCTCTTCTACATCAACATGTGTCCCCTCTTCTTCATGTCTCCTCTACATCAACATGTGTCCCCTCTTCTTCATGTCTCTTCTACATCAACATGTGTCCCCTCTTCTTCATGTCTCTTCTACATCAACATGTGTCCCCTCTGTGGAAAGAGACTCTGAAAGTTTCAGGAACAAAGATTCTCTCTCTTTTTGTTCTGATCCATTTATATAAAAACCTGTCTGAAAATGAGCTGATCAGATTTTGGCCACTTTATGATGTCACAACGATGTTTTGGCTTGTGTAACCATTAGCCAATCAGCAACCAAGGTAACCCCCCCCCCCCCCCCCCCCACCTTATCACCTGAATCTCCTCCTAGAGCACCATTGAGTTCTTTGTAACCAGATCTCTCTCAGAGGGGCGCGGGGAGGGGCTCCTTATTTTCATCTGAAGTAACAGACAGAGAATCAGCACTTTGGCCACAGGGCTGAAACAGAGGGGATTATGGGTAATGCTGCAATGATCTGTTGGGTGTTTCAGCCAATCAGAGACATGCTCTGTATATATCTGAGACCTGTGATATATTGATGAAAAACAGTATAATATGAGACCTTTAATTGTAAGAGAGAGTTTGCTTATGCTAAACCAAAGTATGAATATTAAACAGCTGGAGTTGGAAAATGTTTAACTGCTCGGCAGAATTAATTCTTCAGACTGTATTGAACATTAGTAAATCTGGTCAGGCCAACATTTCCCCTTGTTTTTTAATCACAATACGTTAAATATTCAAAATAAACAAGCTGGTTTGTGCTTACGTTGAGGTTTTGAATGATTGAGACGTGTTCTTTGCATGTAAATGAGTGTCGAAATTACAATTGTTACATATAGATAATTAATCAGCAAGATCAATAACCTAATATTCCTGCACCACTTATTATTATTATAACCTTGGGCCCGCCTTCAGAGATCAAGCCCACCCACAGATTTGGACCTGCCGCCCGGTCTGCCCTCAGTTTGGAAACCGCTGTCCCTTGGAAACCATCTTGGATTTCCCTTCACCCTTTTTATAAATCGCTTCTTCCTCTCCTGATCTAAAAACTCCATATATTCTGTTTTCCAGACCCCGGCCCCCCCCCTGCACAGCCTGAGGCGGTCCCTGTGGTGCCTGTGGGTCCTCCAGCGCCCACCAGCGGACGGGTGGCTGACAACTAAGACCTACACACACACACACGCATATACACACACACACACACATAAAACTATCTCGAAACATCTTTTTGATGGCCTTTGCTACTGGCTCGCCATATTTCCCTCAAAGCGACAATACATTTGATTACAGGACACACACACACACACACACTCAGGGTTCAGTGGCAAGGGTAACCCTATATTCACACACACCCACCCAGAGTTCCTCTCAGGGCACAGTGGCAAGGGTAGTCTGGTAATAAACACTGTTTTCTGCTCGGATGGAGACTGGAGAGAATGAGTGTGTACAGAAAAAGTGTATTTCCTTTTTTTCTTTCCTTTTTAATGTTTTAAATCACACTGTAACCCCCTCCTGTTTCTTAACACACACACACTTCTTCGTGTCTGGTGCCTCTTTTTACAAGCTGAACACTAGGGGGAGCTAGAGAGCGACATGCAGGGGTGTGTGTGTGTGTGCTCTCAGAGCTGTAACACACACAGGCAGGAGGCTTAGCAGCACGTAAAGATATCAATGAAAATGAATAAAACACACACACACACACAGAGGTGACCCAGCCTGCTCTTGTCTTGTCGAGTATCTACCTCTTGCCCCTCTTTTAGTGATACACTGAAGTTCTATGTGTGTCTGTGAATGTGTGTTCAAGTGTTTCATGGCTGAGCAAAATACATTTTTAAGTCTTTCGCCACAAAAATTTATATCTAAAATAAAGTTGTCTTTTTTTTTAATCTGTTCTAAAAGATTCCTTGACCCAAACAAATATGGCTACTGGACATATTTGTCCCAACTGGGTGCAGGCTGAATACGATTACATTGTTTGTCTAGTTTTCGACAAACAAAAGTGTCTCCTTAAAATAGGAAATGATTGGCTGCATACTACATCTTTCTTATTTTCCAAACCAAAACCTTCTCTGATTTCTGTCAGTTTTGGCTCTGAACACAAAGCCTAATAACTATTTATGATAATGCTAATCTATAACAATCTGTCAGAACAGCCGACCAGGTTTTAGCAAATGTTACTCAAGCGGAAGTGAACAAAGCCTCGTTGGGGTCTGTTTTAGCAGCAGATTAGAATCATTCAGTCGGTACTTCAATGTGGGATTTAATCAAATAACTGTTTATGGTGATAAAAAAACATGTCACCTGTTATATAATGTGGCCTTTCGTTGTGTAAAGCAAAGAGATGTATACAAGGAAGAATCTATTTATGGCTGCGGATTTGTTGAAGATAATATAAAAAAAATTAAAATCAAAAGACACAAACCGAGACGCCATAAAAGGAAAGACAGAGAAAAACTGTATTTATCCTTCTGCCACACAAACACACACAGAAATGTAAGCTAAGCTGAGGCTCACACTGGAGGCTACACACACACCGACTCGGCCTGACCCTGCCACAAAGCACTGGACCATCACACACACATGCATTAAAACACACTTAAAAAGAGAGGTAGACGCTTTGATGCGGCTCGACTGAAACAGCGCGTTGGGCTTCTAGATGTTTCTTAGGTGCTGATACTGTAGCGATTAACCCCTCCTCTTCCTCCTCTCCTTCCTCTTCTGCTCACACTCTCCTAACGCCTAGTGCTGCCTACCTCGCTAACCCCACCTCTCACACACACACACACACACTTCCATGCACAGCCATGTTTGCTTTTTAGCCACTAGCAACAGGAAGCAATATCCTCATTCCTGTGTATCATCGTAAGCAATCATGATTCCACGTTTTAGTTTTAAATTCTGTTACTGATGAGGGTTAAGTAAATACAAAAAGTGCATAAACAACGAGGACAACCACCAAATGTTTATTTAAGGAGCTTTAATCGAGTAGTCGAGCAACAGAACTGAATTAGCCTGGTACATTTTGAGAAAATAACATCTTCTCGGTTTCCAGTTTTCAAATGAGAATATCTTCAGAGTTTCTTGGTCCTAAAATGTTGTTGGACAAAACATATTTTAGTTTCGGACTGTTAGTCCTGACAAAATAGACATTTGGAGAAACCAGCATAATTTCTGACTTTTTATTGCCTGAAAAGTAGAGAAAATAATCTGCCATATTCCGTTTGTCAAGAGATTTAATACGATGACAAGCAGATATTTGGTATATTCTCACTACAAGATCCAATAGTACTAATCTTAATTGTGTTGCAGAATATTCCTCCGCAGTCCTGGTATTTTCAATGTTTGAATTTCCATTTTCTTTCTGCTTATTCATCTACTTTTATCAATGTTGGGTTAAAAATTCAATCTGAAAGTTAATGTTAAAAACAGCAGATGGACTCAGTAACCATGAAAATCAATAAGTAGCTGATCTGCAGCTCAGGACGCCCAGGGATCATGGAAATCCTTAAAATGCTCAAAATTGAACAATCACAATTCCATGACTACTGTTGAGCAATCCAAAGATCAAGAACGGCTTTTAAAGGAACATGTGGTTGGATTTTTTTCAACCAATAGACAGATAATAACTTTTAATAAAACAGACTTGTGATCTGAACTCGAGTGGCTCTACTCTTCTACTTAACATGGCGTTCTGCAGGTTGATAATAAGCTCCAAAAAGGTTGTTTGATTGGAAGTCGTGACTAAAACCACTCCTCTCCCTTCTTCGCTAGCACCGTTAGCATCTCTGCTAACTCTTCTTCGTTTGTCCGCTCGCTACCTCTTCTAGAAATCTTCCTCTCGCTCTCTGCTACCTCTCTGCGCATCCCTTCGCTACCTCTCCTTTCTTTTTGTACCTTCCCTGCCCACATGACTGCTGCATCACTGACTGTTGCCCTCTTTCTTGTCTGCTGGAGGATTAAGACACACTCTCATTCGACTCCTTTCCCATTCAGCATCTTATCCAGGCTTGTTATGTAATGTCACTTAAATATGACGGAAATCCCCCCCATCCACCCCCAACATATATTATCCTTAATCGATACTCTTTTGTGTTAATGGTAATGTATTTTTAACGAAGAAAGTTTTGTGTAGATGGAAGTTATCTTTGTTCTTTGGAAGTTTGTAGCATATGTTGTTTTTTTTTCTTTTGTATGGGGTCTGTTGGTACTTGGACCTAGACACTGAATAAACTGTTTTGTATGAGATTGATGTCCCGATTTCTTTCTTTTTAATACATTTCCCTTCCATAAGCCAGGCTGAATCTCACACTCTTACCTTTCCCTACGAGGGAGAAGTGGAAGCTTGTTGTATTTTGTTTTGAACAGGGTTCGTACGGTCATTAAAAACCTGGAAAAGTCATAGAAATTCAAAATGCAAATTCCAGGCCTTGGGAAAGTTATGGAAAACAATATTTTTCCCAAAGTCATGGAAATGTAACTCAAGTTGCATCAAATATAATTTATATTTTATCTAATCGCCGAAATAGTAATACTATAATAATGATAATAAATACTGTATCGTATAGTAATGAAACGTAAAATGGCATTTAACTGTCGAGGTATTTTGCTGGTGAGAGATGTTAGTTGCTTCAGCGCGTAGAAGCTAGTAAGCCTATTTGATTTGTTTTCGATAGACACAAAATGTTTCATATGCAGACCTTATTTTCCTGTTCCATGTTAAAATAAACAATTTTCAGTGGTACCGCTGAGAGAGTAATTTTTTTGGTCATGGAAAATCGTTGGTGAAGTGTATGAACCCTGTTTTAAAGGCTGATCCAGGTTAAGGAAACATATTTGTTGGTTCACACTGTGGTCAGAAGCTTAACCGGCACAGTGTGACTTTGAGCCACTGCATTACAATTGAGCACATAAATTGTCTCATGCTGCTAAAGAAAACCTGCACTATCAACTCGGTGGGACATTAACACACAATAAAAGGGTATATAAGCTTTTACAAACAGCTTGTGTGCCCAAATCCAAATGGAAAAAGGTTTTGCATACTCTTTCAACATTTAAAGCTGACTTTAAAGGGTCCCTGTTGTGCTCATTTTCAGGTTCATATTTGTATTTCGTGCCTCTACTGTTTCCATAGTTTAATGTTCAAAAAGATCTTTATTTTGCTCATACTGCCTGTGCTGCAGCACCTCTTTTCACCCTCTGTCTGAAACCAGAGCCCAGTCTGCTCTGATTGGTTAGCTGTCCGGCTCTGTTGTGATTGGCCAACCACTTTGTAGACCATTAACAAACCTATACAGGAAAGGGATAACCCCAAAAAGCATAATAAGGCCCTTTTTTTAAATATATACATGCAGGGCCGTCCCTCCCTACAGGCCGATCATGCAGGCTGCATGGGGCCTCACATTGCGCAGGGGGCCTCGGCTTATGAGCTCGGCTTGTGCGCAGTTCTCAGCGCAGTTCTCCGCGCCCACCCCTTTTATCTGCTAATGTACAGGAGGAAGAGTGATAAACTGTCTGTCTAGTTGGCTTACATAACCGTTAAAGTTTACAGCCTAAAAAACATGGAGCATTTTCCCCCTTTTATTCATTTTTATGTCAATTTGCACATTTCATGGTGAAGCTCAGCCTCTCCCCTTAACTCCTAACAGTCATCGTCATGGTGATGCTCAGCCTCTCCCCTTAACTCCTAACAGTCATCATGTCAACCACAACACAGAGAAATACTGATAGAAATGTGTGTGCAGTTTTTGAGCATGTCATAAGCATGTTTTGTCTTGACTATATTACAACTATATTATAATAAAATAATACAGTATTTATATTATTGAATTGATTATGATTATTATTAGAAGTAGTTTATTTGCATTAATTATATTCTAATCTTTTTGAGGCTAGTGTTTGGCAGGAAATGCAGACGTATTCACCTGTAAACGAATACTGAACGACATACATGCACATTTACCATTTACCTCAGTTTAAAAAAGTAACTTTGTTGATAATAATAATAATAAACAGGAATTATATTTGCAAAGTACTTTGTTTCCAAAAACAGGGGGGGGGCTCATCTCACAATGTCGCTTGGGGCCCCAAATTGGCCAGGGACGGCCCTGTATACATGCAATCAATTAAGGATTTGTAATAGTATCATGTTGTTTTGCTGGTGCTATTTCACCGCTGGTCTGGAATATGAGAGCAGGATTAACTCAAACTATATTTATTCAACTCTTAAAATAGAAAAAGGAAACGTCATGGTTGAGTATTGTAGTGCCATAAAAACACAGATGGATCGAGTAAATGGTGAAAACGGTAATCTGGAGATGAAGGTTGTTTCTGTGTTTTCCCCTTTTGTGGTCCGTTTCCTGTCAAACTGCAGCTCCGGGAGGATCTGGATTATCTGCTCGTGTCTCTCCTGCCTTTGTGTTGGGATTAGAGACGCTGCTACATAACATCTGCACAGCGTCATTGTGAAATACTGTGTGAACCAGTGACATCACAGGTTTATCAGTGCTTCAGTTTTATTTGTAAAAGTATTTTTTTATTTTTGATCTTTTGCGGTTAAACGAGTATACTTTTTTCTTCTCTGGTTATTTTTTTAATTCAATAAATGTTGATTACGTTAAACATCAAAATTAGTATTAGATCAATTAAAATGACTTGTAGGGAATATATATTTGAAGCTTTAAAGCAGGGGTGCCCACACTTTTTTGGCTGGTGAGCTACTTTTGAAATGACCAGCTCACCGAGGTCTACCAACCAAAAATAAAATCCCAAATTGCAAGGGTTGCTGAATAACACGTTTTATTTATACATGGGATAACTACAATAGGGCTGCAACAAACGACTAATTTGATAATCGATTAATCTATCTATTAATGAAACGATTAATCGACTATTCGGACTATTACTGTATGCCTTGCACAATTTCTCAAGCGCTCTCATTTAGCCATCAACTTTTAGATTTAGCTTGAGGTTGTTTTAGGCATGTGGAAACTAGCAATGAAGACAATAAAGATGAATACTTGATTCAAAAATACATATATTATTAAATTAACTTAACAAATTGTTTACAAAATTAACATTGCTTTTAATTTAAATTAAATAAATAATATTTCACATCAAAAGAAACAACAGTGTTTTAACAAATCGTATTAAATAATCTGATGACAGAACTGTAAACAGAATAGCTGAAACTTTAACAAAATATATAACTCAGTTTCCTCTAATCATTAACCCATGTTTGTATCATTGTGTTAACTCTGTGTTGCTGCTAGCATACATAACACCTGACGTGGAAACGTTACTCGTGGGTGGGGCTACAGAGCTACTAGAAAGACAGTCGAACCCGGTGCATTCCTCCGTCTGGATGTGGAGCACTTTTGCTAAATGTTTAGACAAATTGCTCCGCCCTTACATGCTAAACACTCTTGGCAACGAGCATTGTCCACCTCAAGACGGGTAACATTTAACCACACCTTGGAGCGCTTCTCTCCGCCATCCCCGCCGTGTGTTGCTGCATGGAGCAGCTGCGTGTGTGTAAACTGCCCCGCCCCCCTCGCACACAGACGGGGAGAGAGATCTCGTCTCGATTGGAAAGATCAAAAATACACCGACCATAGACGCATTTTTTTGTCTTTTTGCATATTAGAAACGAGTTGGCGACACTAAGACTGCGAGATAATGTTTGTGTAGCAATAATACATGACCTTTCTCTTTCTCAACTCGCTACTCGGAGGGAAGTCGCTGTCATATGCCTTGTGAACACTCCGATAATGCCTCTCCACGTTACCTTTCTTTGGCAGAGCGACGCTTGCTTTACAAATAAGGCAAATAACCTTTGAATGTGACATCACAACAAAATATTCTTCCTCCCATTCTGGGTGGAAGTGGTATGTCTTTAGCTTCTTGCACAACTCATTTTGTTGTTTGTCTCTTGTTTGTCTGTTTAACTTAATTTGAGTTTTCCCGGCACATGACTGATTTTGTATCGCTTTGCATTCTGGGTTAACAGACTGGAAAGCGATAGGTCGCTTTTTCTGTCAATCAAGTAAACTCCTGAATTAAGTGTCAGGGAGGCCAAGGGAGGAGGGATCAAAAACTGTTTTGTCTATTTTAACGGAGCTGGATTTTTTTTTTTTTATGAATGACTCGCGATCTACCACCATTGCCCCCGCGGTCGACGTACTGGGCACCTCTGCTTTAAAGGTAGGGTAGGTAAGAATGGAGAAACCATGTTCGTGCGCTAGAATTTGAAAGTACGCAGCCGAAAAAAATCTGCCCCTTCCTTACAGAGCCCCTCCTCCAACACACACGAACGCGCACGAGATAAATGTGTGCACAGATTGAAGGCTGACAGGCAGGTGGGCCATCCAGTTACTTTAGCCGGGCCGGCTCAGATGATTGGTCGTGCTTTTTACAGCGCCACGGCTTCCACAGTTGAATTATTTGTATGTATTTATTGTCAAAGCATTTAATGTATTCATTGCTATCGGGATGTTAAGAGCATTCCATGGAATATAACAAAAAGTGTTTCTGAAGTGAATTACCTACCATACCTTTAAATCAAACATGTATCACCATCCATCCATCCATCTTCTTCCGCTTATCCGTGGTCGGGTCGCGGGGGTAGCAGTTCCAGCAGAGAGCCCCAAACTTCCTTTTCCCTGGCGACATCAACCAGCTCTGACTGGGGGATCCCAAGGCGCTCCCAGGCCAGCGAAGAGATATAATCCCTCCACCTGGTCCTAGGTCTACCCCTTGGTCTCTTCCCAGCTGGACGTGCCTGGAACACCTCCCTAGGGAGGCGCCCAGGTGGCATCCTAACTAGGTGCCCGAACCACCTCAACTGGCTCCTTTCGACGCGAAGGAGGAGCGGCTCAACTCCGAGTCCCTCCCTGATGACCGAACTTCTCACCTTATCCCTAAGGGAGACACCAGCCACCCTGCGGAGAAAACCCATCTCGGCCGCTTGTATCCGCGATCTCGTTCTTTCGGTCATGACCCATCCTTCATGACCATAGGTGAGGGTAGGAACGAAAATGGCCCGGTAGACAGAGAGCTTTGCCTTCCGGCTCAGCTCCCTTTTCGTCACAACGGTGCGGTAAAGCGACTGCAGTACCGCTCCCGCTGCTCCGATTCTCCGGCCCATCTCACGCTCCATTGTTCCCTCACTCGAGAACAAGACCCCGAGATACTTGAACTCCTTCACTTGGGGTAAGGACTCATTCCCTACTTGGAGTGGACAGTCCATCGGTTTCCTGCTGAGAACCATGGCCTCAGATTTGGAGGTGCTGATCCTCATCCCAGCCGCTTCACACTCGGTTGCGAACCGATCCAGTGAGTGCTGAAGGTCGCAGACCGATGAAGCCATCAGAACCACATCATCTGCAAAAAGCAGTGGTGCAATCCTTAGTCCACCGAACTGCAGACCCCCTCCCCCATGACTACGCCTCGAAATCCGATCCATGTATATTACAAACAGGATTGGTGACAAAGCGCAGCCCTGGCGGAGGCCAACCCTCACCGGAAATGGGTCCGACTTACTGCCGAGGACCCGGACACAGCTCTCGCTTTGGGAGTACAGAGATTGGATGGCCCTGAGTAGAGACCCCCTCACCCCATACTCCCGCAGCACCTCCCACAGTAACTCCCTGGGAACCCGGTCATACGCCTTCTCCAAGTCCACAAAACACATGTAGACCGGATAAGCGTACTCCCAGGCCCCCTCCAGGATCCTTGCGAGAGTAAAAAGCTGATCCGTCGTTCCACGACCAGGACGGAATCCGCATTGTTCCTCCTCAATCTGAGGTTCGACAATCGGCCTGACCCTCCTTTCGAGTACCTTAGAGTAAACTTTCCCGGGGAGGCTGAGTAGTGTGATGCCTCTGTAATTGGGCACACACCCTCTGATCCCCTTTTTAAAAATGGGAACCACCACCCCGGTCTGCCACTCCTTCGGTACTGTTTCCGACTTCCACGCAATGTTTGATGAGACGTGTCAACCATGACAGTCCCTCAACACCCAGAGCCTTCAGCATTTCTGGGCGGATCTCATCCACCCCCGGGGCTTTGCCACTGCGGAGTTGTTTAACAACCTCAGTGACCTCCCCCCGGGAGATTGGCGCCGATCCCCCATCATACTCCAGCTCTGCCTCTAACATAGAGGGCGGAGTTGTCGGGTTCAGGAGTTCCTCAAAGTGTTCCTTCCAACGCCCCAACACTCCATCAGTTGAGGTCAACAACGTCCCATCCTTACTGTACACAGCTTGGATGGTTCCCTGCTTCCCCCTCCTGAGGTGTCGGAGAGTTTTCCAGAACAACTTTGGTGCCGCCCGAAAGTCCTTCTCCATGTCCTCTCCGAACTTCTCCCACACCCGCTGCTTTGCCTCGGCCACGGATGAGGCTGCTGCCCTTCGGGCCTGTCGGTACCTTGCAACTGCCTCGGGAGTCCCCCGGGATAACAAATCCCTGAAGGCCTCCTTCTTCAGTCGGACGGCTTCCCTGACCACCGGTGTCCACCAGGAGGTTCGAGGGTTACCGGTTAACATGTATCACATCATTCCTTATTGATGTGATTTAATTTTAAGGAATGTCTATAAAGAAATGACAATGACTGGATTCATTTAATAGATTTGAAAATAGCAGCATCGATATATCAAGTGCAAGAGAAGACACCCCTGTATTAAAGAGCATTTAAAGTACATTAAATGTAACTGATCTACTTGTGAAACTATGATACAGTTAAACTATATTTCTATATGTTAGAAGTACATTATAATATACACAATCACCATGGTTACAGAGTGAACCGTGTTGGATTGACGCTGCATTTTTAATTTTGGAGCCATAGGATTACTTTCTGTATTTCTTTATCCAATTCGCTACAGCAAGCCCTGAACCAGGGGCTTTTTGCCCGGCACGTCATGAGGGGAGAACATGTTTTTGGTTGTTTTTAGCATCTGTGTGTGTATGGAAAATGTGAGTCCTATTGAAAACCTAATCTCAGCCAGCACTGTAATCTGGTGAGGGGGTGGGAGGGGGGGTCGCAGACTCGCAGTCCGGCAGATTGACCACGAGGATGTTATTGAGAGGGATGAAGAGCCAGAGGGTGATTATGTGGGATGGGAAGAGGAGGGGGCGGAGCTGGGAACATGTTTAGTGTCAGAGAGGCAGGTGGACCGAGCTCTCCATAGAGTGGTGCGGGAATGAGTCCTACAACCTCGAAATGAGTCAGCATTTTAACACTTCCGGTTCACTCGAAGTTGTGTTTTTGGTTTGAAGCCTGAAATAAGGTCTGCGGTTAACACAAGCTTACAATATTTTCTCATTTTCTTCTACCACAGAAATGTATACGTTAGTAAAGGCTGACCAACAGGCGTTCCTCTAGTAATGCTAACATGGAGAGGGATGTCATTTTTATTTTATTTATATTTCAGATTGGGATCAATAAAGTACTATAGGCCTATATCCATCTTTCCATCTATCTACCTATACCAGCTGCCTATACCTACCTACATACCTCTACCTAGCTACCTAGCTACCTACCTCTCTCTCTCTCTCTCTCTCTCTCTCTCTCTCTCTCTCTCTCCTCTCTCTCTCTCTCTCTCTATCTTTCTATCTATCTATCCATCTATATATCCATCTATATATCTATCTACCTATACCTACCTACATACCTCTCTCTCTCTCTACCTACCTACCTACCTACCTACCTCTCTATCTATCTATCTATCTATCTATCTATCTATCTATCTATCTCTCTATCTATCCATCTATCTAATCTTTTTACTTTTAGATACACCTTACTATTACTGTATAGAACTATTGGTTATATTATACATTTCCTTTTGAAGCTTGGGTAAGTACAATTGGAAAAGCTAACAAGAGTAAATTATAGTTTTTAAATGATCAAACCAGAAAACCCAGGCCGATGATGCTAACCGATTGATGTAGCTAGCATTGTTAGCTTCAAAACTTGCTAAATCTAGCGGGGAAATTCACCAAGTTGGCAACACTGATCTTTTCCTTGGGGCATCCCTCCAAAAGCACTCCTTAATTTATCTTAATGAACATAAACAATGACCATGGCTACTGCTAATACCCTAGCTAGTATCTTCTGGAAGACTCATTGTGAAGCACACTCTGTTGACTTAAAGGTTTATTTGAATTTTTTTACATTTTTAAGATAACTTACACAACAGATATAGTTTATTGTCCCAGAAAGGAAACTCCTCCAAATTGGATCTGACTTTCAAACCTCTCAGCTCTTGTTGCAGCCCCTCGACTTTCCCCTATCCCCTATTTGCATTTTGCCGATGCTTCTTCTGAAAACACGTCTGACAGCGAGTGAGGAAGTAGGGGTCAAGTGTTTTACACAAGGGCATTTTGACTTGACACAAACCCTGACCTGTAAGAGTCTCTTTTCACAATGTGCAGGGATGCCGGTGTCAGATCTCTCTATATTTAGATATTGTTTTTCATTTTCTTCCAGGTTTTGACTGTCTTTTCCTTGCCTGACAGGAATGAGGCTGACAGCGAGAGAGGAACATGATTGACAGGTGTCTGCTGAGATTTACTCTCACGTGAGTATTTGGTATTTGGCTGAATTATGGAGTTCTTATGTCAGCCTGCATCACATTTAAGAGGTGTTAAAAGCTCATTAAACCTAATTTAAACACCTCATACGTGTCACATGACATTGCTTTTGTGTCACGTTAAGATTTTATTATTACTGTGCATGTACATTTAATTATTTGGATGAATTTTATATTTAAAAAACCTTATGTTGCGCTATCTTGCGATAACTTTTTGCAGATCATAAGATTAACTACTTTCTGTTTTCTACAGTTTAACTTTTTATTTCCCTCAGCTGTATTTGCTCAGTCAATCCCTTATATTCTCCAGTTGCATCCTTTTAACTTCTTCCTCATGCAGCCCCCCTGCTTGTGTAGAGAGTAAATAAATCAACAAAGGAAAGATATATTTTTAATCTATCTGAGAACATTCATACAAATAAAAATACCAATCAGTATTTGAAGTCCTGTGCGTCTTAGCTCTTCCCCTCTTCTTCAATTTAAAGACTTGTTAAGCAGCCTTGTGTGTGTGTGTGTGTGTGTGTGTGTGTGTGTGTGTGTGTGTGTGTGTGTGTGTGTGTGTGTGTGTGTGTGTGTGTGTGTGTGTGTGTGTGTGTGTGTGTGTGTGGTGTGTGTGTGTGTGTGTGTGTGTGTGTGTGTGTGTGTGTGTGTGTGTGTGTGTGTGTGTGTGTGTGTGTGTGTGTGTGTGTGTGTGTGTGTGTGTGTCCTAGCATTACTATACTTGTGGGGACCTAAATCTGTTTACACAGTCACGTGTGGGGACTCGCCGCCCTTATGGGGACAAATTGGAGGTCCCCATGAGGGGAATCATTAATTTTAGGGTGAAGACTTGGTTAGGTTTAGGTTAGGATAAGTCTCCAGGAAATGCATGTGAGTCAATGTAATGTCCCTTGAAGTGGTGTGTGTGTGTGTGTGTGTGTGTGTGTGTGTGTGTGTGTGTGTGTGTGTGTGTGTGTGTGTGTGTGTGTGTGTGTGTGTGTGTGTGTGTGTGTGTGTGTGTGTGTGTGTGTGTGTGTGTGTGTGTGTGTGTGTGTGTGTGTGTGTGTGGTGTGTGTGTGTGTGTGTGTGTGTGTGTGTGTGTGTGTGTGTGTGTGTGTGTGTGTGAACACACTCTTTCCACAGAATGTTTCATAATTAAAATGGCCGCTCCCTCAGGCCTCCAACATCTGTGCTGAATCTGCCACTGCTGATGAGCTTTACACTTTACAACTCAAGCGTTCTCAGTGGTTTTTTCTGTTACCATCCCTGACACTCTTACTTAGGGTGACCAGGTGCCAACAGGCCACAGGTGGTAGGGTTGTGTGGGACAATGTAGGACTTGATGATGAGAGGCACTTTAGATTTTGATATGATCTCCATATGATCTTTCTATTGAAACCGTTAGCGTATAAATAAAGTCTTGCATGTGACACAAAAAACATGCTAGGAATTGCCCCAGTTTAACACTTACTTTGCCAGATTTGTTGTAGCTGCATCTCTTTTTCTTTGTCAAGGTTTCCCTCATATCTTCCCAAAAAGAGCACCCTGGTAGCTTGTTTTGTGCCAGTAGTGCGTAATGTAGGGGCCAGTTGCCAGCACAAATGTTAAGTATGATTAAACGTGAACTGGGTAGACGCTAATCAAAATGTACACACCTGAGAGTAAATGGATGTACAAAGTACTTATAGAATATTTAATTAATATACATCAGAAATGTAAGGGATAATGTGCAGCGAGGCGGTGCGCGGCCACATACTAAATAAACCAAAGACTTGACTCCTATTATTAATCGAAATGATTTTATTGAGCTACCGCTAAGGAAACAATCCCCCGCTCCGCTGCGTACCAAGGACTGCAACATCAACGTAACTTAAAATGAACGGCAGCTCCTAACGATGTTTTTCGTGCGTGCGTGCGTGCGTACGTGCGTACGTGCGTGCGTGCGTGTGTGCGTGCGTGTCATAAAAAATGGAGAAGGCTAAAGTAGGCCAGCAGTTCATGAGCTTGAAGGAGCCGCGCAAAGACGTCTCCCTCCTCCCACGCTGCCTTCCTCTTTGTCCTCCTCCTCCTCAGAGCCGTTGTCTTTCATTGTCCTTTGTCTCACTCCATCCGAGGTACAGAGAGCGACAAGGACCAAAAATGATGTCTAAAAGCATTAGCAAGGCAATTACTAAATTATCTTAAATACAAAATACACTTACAACAACAATGCACCTAAAATCTTAGTTTTTTCCGGCTCAGAGATTAATTAATAACTTATCAAAAATAATATAATTTGTGTTTCAGCACGAATGTGCTAGATTTGTACAATCACAGGCTCATCTCTGTCTTATTGTATACAAATGTAAGGTTTAAGGTTTTTAAACTAGTGTTAAATATGTTGTACGTCTTATTATGCATGTATATTTCATTTACAGTTCCTTCATTTACAATCCCTGTACGGTGGCTGACAGAGGCAAACACGTAACAACGGACCAAAACATTTCCATTAGAAGAAACGCTCTGCACTTTAAAAACCATATATAAAAACACAATGTGCCAATGCTGGGATCGAACCCACAACCTTCTGGTGGAAACAAACGCACTCCCTCGCAGCCACAGTCACACAGTTATTAATTGCTAATAGTTATTAATTGTCATTTTATTGTTTGTTAGCAGCGATATATAAACATTCCAAAACCTTTAGCCACCATTGTTCTAATTTAGAATTATTCGATGCTATGACAACCGGAACATTCCAAACTAAGATTCCATTTGAAATGTGATGTAACAAAGCCATGGAATGTTCAGGAGAAGGAAGCTTCCGGCTGGACCTGGACTCTGTCTTCAGTCGGGTTAACACAACCAGGAGAAACTTCAACTTTGTTCATCTCAACAAAACTTTCAAACACGATTAGTAACACGAGTGACAACATGGTGAGTTGATCAAATCTGGTAGTAAATACATAAAAAGAATAGTTTTCTTACAAACAAATTCGATTTTATGTTAAAATATATTCTTATAATCCCATTGTATCACATTAAGTGTTCAGTAAAGTGCTTATATTTACCAATAACAACAAATAATGTGTTTATTCTTATCAATAAAGCAGTAAAATGTCATTTTGAGATGTTCAAACTAGTAGAAAAATAGCTCAAGCACGAATTGAATCGTCCAAATTGTGAAATCAGCCGACATTTGTATTGACTTTTTGATATATTTTAGTTTTGTATAGTTCAGAAAGACTTTTTGGATGAGACAAAATGTGACTTCATGTGTTAATCACTTTCTTCATCCTCCTGTAGTCTTACCGAGACCCCAACTCAACTCCGTCACCTGACGCAGAGACAAACACCTCCTCCACCTCCTCCTCATGCTGCTTTCCTTCAGGGGGAGTGTGCAAACCCATGGGTGTCCTCTCCTCCCCCTCCTCCCCCTCCTCCCAATACCTGATCCAGTCCTTTTTGGGGGAGGGCACCTTTGGGAAAGTAGTAAAGTGCTTAAAGATAGCCACCAACAGGACGGTGGCTGTGAAGATCGCGAAGGGAAAGGACCTAACACCAGAGGCAAAGAATGAGGTAGGGAACAACTCTGATCACATCTGTGGTTTCCCCAATTCCCATTTCTTTACTTATTAATAGATGTATTATAAGTTAT
This sequence comes from Pogonophryne albipinna, assembly GCA_028583405.1. Classification (NCBI taxonomy): domain Eukaryota; kingdom Metazoa; phylum Chordata; class Actinopteri; order Perciformes; family Artedidraconidae; genus Pogonophryne; species Pogonophryne albipinna. Next base: position 281,917 of record JAPTMU010000266.1, read on the forward strand.
AACCACTGTATAACATGCAGGCTTAAGATGTCTGACTCATGGCTTCGTACAAACAACTAAATTGATTTGGTTGTGATCAGCCATCAAGTTAGCTTTCTGCATTATATCATCAACCTACTGGGAAGTAAAGAGCAGAAACATTCAAAATACATCTTATTCTTGGGAGTAATATATGTGGAAGATTATTATTTAATACTTTAACACAACTAAAAGTGAAATAAATACTAATTGAACTTCAAAAACCTGGAGATAATGAGCTTTTTGGGGTATTTCTGTAGATAAAACCCCAAATATCCTGCTAAAAAACACCAGAGAACATCAAGAAATAAAGATTGTCACTTATTCCTAGTCATTAGAGTTGCAATAATTAACTATAAAGGGGAGGATCTTGTAAAAGCAATGTATAAAATGGGCATGACAATTGGAAATCAAGTTAATATACTTAAAGAAGAATGGATAAAATGGGTGAGGTGTAAACACAAAACCTTACTAATGACCTTCTAGGTAGACGTAACGATGTCTCTACTTCTTATGTTATTAATACTTCAAATGGACGTCATCATTTTAACTGTATTTCATCTCTTATATTTTCTCAACATGCAATCGTTTGTTCCCCAGATGGAGATAATGGAAGAGCTCAGAGCGTTTGACTCCGACAGGTTTAACTTTGTGACGTTCAACGATATGTTTGTGTCCGGCGGACACGTCTGTCTGGAGTTGGAGATCCTGGACATGAGTCTGTTTGAGTTCCTCTATCAGAAGCCTCACCGCTCAATGGAGCTGGATGAAATCCGCCCCATCCTGTACCAGGTACGCTAGATGCTCCACAGACACATCTATAAAGATGCTGAACATTTCCACAGAACTGATAAGAAATATCCTGCCTGAAAGAATTAAGCAACATTTTTGCAACTGATTATACAAAATGGTGGATGTAGCAATACTTCAAAACTTTAATTTATTATGTAGAAGGGATACACACAATTATGCAAACACTTTATATTAGTCGTGGTAGCTTAAACAATATCTTTAAGAAACATTTAATTTCACTTTCTTTCCAGAAGTTAGATCAATACCACGCTCAAATATGTGTTTATTATCCAGTAGCTTAGCATAAAGACTTATTCGTGATCTTATATTTCAGGTTTCCGTAACGCTGCAGCTGCTCCAGAGTCTGGGAGTCATTCACACGGACCTGAAGCCGGAGAACATCATGCTGCTGGACCACGGGAAGCAGCCGTGGAGAATCAAGGTCATCGACTTCGGCGTGGCGTGTCACGTCGCTGAGGCTGAGCTGGGCGCCTACATGCAGACACAATATTACAGGTGAGAAACCAGCAGCGGGGGGAGAAGGTGTACAGGTCACCTATTATGCAAAATAATCCACTTCTCCATGTCTCTTCTACATCAACATGTGTCCCCTCTTCTCCATGTCTCTTCTACATCAACATGTGTCCCCTCTTCTCCATGTCTCTTCTACATCAACATGTGTCCCCTCTTCTTCATGTCTCTTCTACATCAACATGTGTCCCCTCTTCTTCATGTCTCTTCTACATCAACATGTGTCCCCTCTTCTTCATGTCTCTTCTACATCAACATGTGTCCCCTCTTCTTCATGTCTCTTCTACATCAACATGTGTCCTCTCTTCTTCATGTCTCTTCTACATCAACATGTGTCCCCTCTTCTTCATGTCTCTTCTACATCAACATGTGTCCTCTCTTCTTCATGTCTCTTCTACATCAACATGTGTCCTCTCTTCTTCATGTCTCTTCTACATCAACATGTGTCCCCTCTTCTTCATGTCTCTTCTACATCAACATGTGTCCTCTCTTCTTCATGTCTCTTCTACATCAACATGTGTCCCCTCTTCTTCATGTCTCTTCTACATCAACATGTGTCCTCTCTTCTTCATGTCTCTTCTACATCAACATGTGTCCCCTCTGTGGAAAGAGACTCTGAAAGTTTCAGGAACAAAGATTCTCTCTCTTTTTGTCCTGATCCATTTCTATAAAAACCTGTCTGAAAATGAGCTGATCAGATTTTGGCCACTTTATGATGTCATAACGATGTGTTGGCTTGTGTAACCATTAGCCAATCAGCAACCAAGGTAACCCCCCCCCCCCCCACCCTTATCACCTGAATCTCCTCCTAGAGCACCATTGAGTTCTTTGTAACCAAATCTCTCTCAGAGGGGCGTGGGGAGGGGCTCCTTATTTTCATCTAAAGTAACAGACAGAGAATCAGCACTTTGGAAACAGGGCTGAAACAGAGGGGATTATGGGTAATGCTGCAATGATCTGTTTGGTGTTCCAGACAATCAGAGACTGGCTCTGTATATATCTGAGACCTGTAATATATTGATGAAAAACTGTACAATAGGGGACCTTTAATATTTAAGAAGTTAAATAGCAAACTAAATTGTGAAATTACTCAAAACTAAAACGATATATGTTTATTTGTCTTTTCTAAGGTCTCCGGAGGTTATCCTAGGATTCCCCATAACGCCAGCCATCGACATGTGGTCTCTGGGCTGCATCGCCGCGGAGCTGTTCGCGGGCGCTGTGCTGTACCCTGGTGACACCGATCACGAAATGGTGGGTGTAACAATACTGTGAAGCTTATATTTATTATGTAGAAGGGATAGACAGTAGGATACACACCTTATATTAGTCGTGGTGGCTCAAACAGTATCTTTAAGAAACATTTATTTCACTTTCTTTCCAGGAGTTAGATCAATACCACGCTCAAATGTATGTGTTTATTATCCAGTAGCTTAGCTTAGCATAAAGACTGACCGCAGCTACAAACCGCTAGCCTTGCTTTCTCACTAACAAACACTTTTTACTTAAAATCCTCCACCTTTTATGTTGGAGTCCAAATCAGTGTTGATAGTAAAAGTAGTTAATTAAGAAACACTTTTCTCATTTGCTATTTCCGCGGTTACAAATGTAGTTAGTTTGCGATACAAGCTAATAGAACAAGGCATTCAGAGAGCATGACCTGACTAACGAGAGAAATCCCAGCCTAAGTAGTTTGTAGTTCTTCCCTGCATCGTACTACATCAATGCCACATCAAAATGGCGGTGCATGAAGAACAGACTCAGTAGCTGAGGGTTCAAATGTCTTAATCTTTATTATAGCACGCACTGAGGCACTTTGATGCACAGAATGTAACAGCAACTATCCGTGGTTTTATAGTGTAACTTTTTTTTGCAAGATCCAGGCTGTTTCTCTACTTATGCTAAGCTAAGCTAATCACTTTCTGGTTATAGAAATATACTTTATGCGCAGACATCAGAGACGTATCGATCTGTGCCTCTGTGCAAGAGAGCAAATGTGTGTATTTCACCATAAAATGCAAACAAAAAACGGTGGGAAACCCCAAAAAAGCAAAGTAGGGCCTCTTTAAAAAGGGAGATACTGTAACTGCGTAAAACGTTGGCTTTTTGTAAACTTTTCTGAAGCACTTCTATGATATTTGTAGTGAAACTATTAAAGAAAATCCTAATATTGATGTAAGTGTAACTGACTTTTTTTGTGTTTTGTCAACAGCTGCGACATATAGTGCAGACTCAGGGTCATCCTCCGGCTCGTCTCATGTACAGAGGCGTCAACACGCGTTGCTTTTTCCATTATAGAAAGAAGGACAGGAGACGTCGTTGGAGATTGAAGGTACCAGCACTGAGTTGCTTTTAAACTAAAATATCTTACTGTTTTTAATTTCCTTTTGAGACAGGTTACCTAATCCTTTATAATTTATCTTTAGAACGTTCAGCAGTCTGGAGAAACCAACACAAGCGCCGGACAATTCAACTCGCTGAATGATATAATAAAGGTAGGAAATACTATTTGAAAACGAGCTGAGAACATCTGCCGTAAATCTGTTTCCATGATCCACCGATATGAATAGAGGTTTAACTATAATGTTCCTGGTTTGTTCTGATTCAGTTAAAACCCCCCCGCCACCTGTTGGACGAAGACACCGCGGCAGAAACTGAAGACCGGCAGGAGTTCCTGGATCTGCTGAAGAAGACGCTTCACCTGGACATCGATCAGAGGATTTCCCCCAGCGAGCTTCTTCAGCATCCCTTCATCACCTTGAACCACCTCGCTCAAAACCACCAGAACAGCTTCTAGTGAGTCCTCATTACAACTGTTTTAACATATCTGCAACAAGAAAGAGAGGCCGCATCACGCTGATTGGGTCTAATGCATTATCTTATTATTTACTTTTGATTCTGATGCGATTTAAAAGACTTGATTGTCGTCTGCACAATAGTAAAAGTGTAGTTCTGAGAACTAAAATCCTAAATCCAAGGCTTCTTTGACACTGCAACAAACTGAAGACGTAAAGATAACATAAAAATAGTGCAAGAGAGATGTGCAAGTGACACAATAGTTCAGAAATAGCTGAAATACATGCAGAAAAGACTAACTATCAGTACTGTAAAGGGGAGTAACATCCTGATTCGCAACGTTGGTTTTAACAATGTTTTTTCTTCTTCTTTTCAGCGTGAAATCCAGCTGTGAAAAGATGGAGGTCTGCCTGGATCAGAGTAAGGGCTTTGACGGGGGTCAGATGAACCTGTCGCCCTCCAGCCGGAGCAGAGGGCCCCCCGCCTGGTTCAGGACCCAAGAACACCCCTCATCCTGAGTATCTCGGCCCAGGTATCGGACAGCCTCTCCATAAACGATGAAGAGAGTCAACAACAACAACAACAACCCCCTCCTCAATCGCCTGTTTCTGTAAAGCCTGTGTCCCCGCCACTGCAGGTTAGCACTGCGGCTCCACCCTGCCAACAAGAGAGAACCGGGAGGAAGGCGCTGAAGAAATCATCGAGGAGAAAACCCCGCGGTGACGACAGGTAAGTGTTGTAGGACAGAATATCTTTATGTACACACAGGTCCATTTTAGGACATTTCTTCTATTACATGTCTTCTATCAGTGTAGTAGAGAGAAAACGTGCAAATTACACACAGAAGTGTTTCATTTACTTCATATAAATGCATTTGTTTGTATATTTACACATCTTGTAATACAACAAATATTGTTTCCTGCAGTGTCTTGCAAAACGTCTGTACATACATTTTTACTTTACACATCTTTAAAAGCCATTTTCTAGAAAGTTTTTACAGATGTTTGTGTAGTTTATTGATCAAAAATGTGATTTATTGTATGGCTTTAGACAGTGTGTTCTGATTTAAGTAGATACTAATGGATATTCCTTTAGTTAAACCTTTGAATTTAATATGTCAATGTTTTGGTTTTACTTAATAATGAAAGATTTTTGTTCAAGAAAATGTAAACAAACTAGCTCATTTGAAAGGATATAATGCCTTGTTTGCATATCTTAACACAACATTTCTAAATATTGTTTAAAGAAAAGAATTTACGCAATAATTATTTTGTTATATTATGATATTTGCAGTTACAATTGGAGATATTAAAACCCGTTTTTTTGTCAATGCAGCATCCCGGAGAGAGACAGACCATCGAGCGAGAGCAGGAACACAGAATCATCCAGACACCAAAAGTAGGCAAAACACAACTGTTCATAAATAATAATGAGTATGTTATACTTACACACAGCTGGTGCAACAGATATCTTACTGAAACTAAGAGGGGATGTTTCACAGGAGGATGAATCTGAGAATCTGGTGATTCATTTAATCAGTTTTTGATTGACCTTTGCTTTGTTTCTTTGTCCTTTTATCCAGAGCCTACGATCCGTGTGGCCCAAATAAAACCGGGGAGAAAGCGGACGTGGGACACTTTTGTAGCCTCTGGATTAAGGTAGGTGTTTTCTCTTTGTCCTGTACTGTTTTAGAACTCGCTGTAAGAATTAATGAGGTTAAAATAAAAATGTCTTTAAAATACAGAAAGCGAGTCAAGGGCTCACCGGAGAGCAAGAAAATCAAAAGGGATGATTCTGAGGCCGAAAGAAAACCCGGGAGAAAGCGGACGTGGACACTTTCTTAGCGTCCCACATCGAGTCAAAGTAGGTGTTATTATATTTGTCTGTACTGTTTGAAGCTCACTGTTACAATTAATGTGGTTAAAAACTAAAAAAAACATTCTTTAAATGCAGAAAGCGAGTCAAGGGCTCACCGGAGAGCAAGAAAATCAAAAGGGATGATTCTGAGGAAGCGGAAATAAAACCGGGGAGAAAGCGAACGTGGGACACTTTTGTAGCCTCTGGATTAAGGTAGGTGTTATTCTCTTTGTCTGTACTGTTTTAGAACTCGCTGTAAGAATTAATGAGGTTAAAATAAAAATGTCTTTAAAATACAGAAAGCGAGTCAAGGACTCACCGGAGAGCAAGAAAATCAAAAGGGATGATTCTGAGGCCGAAAGAAAACCCGGGAGAAAGCGGACGTGGGACACTTTCTTAGCGTCCCACATCGAGTCAAAGTAGGTGTTATTATATTTGTCTGTACTGTTTGAAGCTCACTGTTACAATTAATGTGGTTAAAAACTAAAAAAAACATTCTTTAAATGCAGAAAGCGAGTCAAGGATTCACCGGAGAGGAAGAAAAGGAAGTGTGATGATTCTGAGGAAGCGAAAAGAAAACCGGGGAGAAAGCGGACGTGGGACACTTTTGTAGCCTCTGGATTAAGGTAGGTGTTATTCTCTTTGTCTGTACTGTTTTAGAACTCGCTGTAAGAATTAATGAGGTTAAAATAAAAATGTCTTTAAAATGCAGAAAGCGAGTCAAGGACTCACCGGAGAGCAAGAAAATCAAAAGGGATGATTCTGAGGCCGAAAGAAAACGCGGGAGAAAGCGGACGTGGGACACTTTCTTAGCGTCCCACATCGAGTCAAAGTAGGTGTTATTATATTTGTCTGTACTGTTTGAAGCTCACTGTTACAATTAATGTGGTTAAAAACAAAAAAAAACATTCTTTAAATGCAGAAAGCGAGTCAAGGGCTCACCGGAGAGGAAGAAAAGGAAGCGTGATGATTCTGAGGAAGCGGAAAGAAAACCCGGGAGAAAGCGAACGTGGGACACTTTTGTAGCCTCTGGATTAAGGTAGGTGTTATTCTCTTTGTCTGTACTGTTTTAGAACTCGCTGTAAGAATTAATGAGGTTAAAATAAAAATGTCTTTAAAATGCAGAAAGCGAGTCAAGGGCTCACCGGAGAGCAAGAAAATCAAAAGGGATGATTCTGAGGCCGAAAGAAAACCCGGGAGAAAGCGGACGTGGGACACTTTCTTAGCGTCCCACATCGAGTCAAAGTAGGTGTTATTATATTTGTCTGTACTGTTTGAAGCTCACTGTTACAATTAATGTGGTTAAAAACTAAAAAAAACATTCTTTAAATGCAGAAAGCGAGTCAAGGGCTCACCGGAGAGGAAGAAAAGGAAGCGTGATGATTCTGAGGAAGCGGAAAGAAAACCGGGGAGAAAGCGAACGTGGGACACTTTTGTAGCCTCTGGATTAAGGTAGGTGTTATTCTCTTTGTCTGTACTGTTTTAGAACTCGCTGTAAGAATTAATGAGGTTAAAATAAAAATGTCTTTAAAATACAGAAAGCGAGTCAAGGACTCACCGGAGAGCAAGAAAATCAAAAGGGATGATTCTGAGGCCGAAAGAAAACGCGGGAGAAAGCGGACGTGGGACACTTTCTTAGCGTCACACATCGAGTTAAAGTAGGTGTTAAGTTATCAGTTTGTAACGATTTACTCAAATCACTGTTAAAAGTCAAGAGATCCAAACAAGTTTCTTCTGTGCAGAAATGAACGCAGCAGCTCTCCGGAGAGGAAGAAGAGGAAGACGAGCCTGGAAGAGGAGGAGACAAACACACGTAAGCTCATCTTTGAGATGTATTCAATTGATTAACCTTGTCCTGTTTCAGAGGTGGGAAAAGTATTCAGATTCTTTACTTGAGTAAAAGTACTAATACTACACTTTAGATGTACTACATTTCAAGTAAAAGTACCGCATCGAGAATCGTCCTCAAGTAGAATTTAAGTACGATTAGGAAAATGTACTTAATGTGTTAGGAATAAATGAACTCATTGCAGAACATAATTACATCACATGTTAGACGCTTTCATCCAAAGCGACTTACATACTCAACACTGTGGACAATCCCCACAGGAGCACTTTGGGGTGAAGTGTCTCAGGGACACAACGACATGCTGACTGCAGTGGGGTTTGAACCTGTGCTCCCCTGATCCGAACACCAACACACTAGCCCACTGCGCCACAGCCTCCCTATAATGTTAAATATTTGTTTAATATTTTAAAGCAAAAGCAGCAAACTTTCCCATTTAAGAAGCTGGGACTGTGAAGTTAAATTGCTGCCAATAAATGTTCAACAGCCTTGAGTTACTTAAATATATTCGATATATCGATACCAAATAATCATATTTTAAAAGTTTTTCCTAAGTATTGCAAAATCGTAATTTTTAAAAGTCAATTTGTCAAATAAAATAAATGTAGATGAGTAAAAAGTATAATATTTGCTTCCAAAATACAGTAGAGTAGAAAGTTGTACAACATGAAGTACCTTAATGTACTTAGCTACTTTCCACTACTGTCCTGTATACATTACAAATCAGTAATTTGTCTGGAGGTTTTTAAAACTTTTAAACGTTTTTATCCCACAGAAGGCTCGTCTCTGAGCACCAGGAAGAGAAAGCGACGCCCTGGGGATCCTCCAGAGGGGGAGGAGGAGCCCAGGTGTGTCAAGAGAAGGAGATATTAAAGGGGGAGAGCGCCAAGTCCGATGGGGTTGAGCGCCAAAACTAAGGGGGGAGGGCTGAAATTACAAGAGCGCTGAAACTATGGGGGAGGGAGACAAAATTACGTGGGAAAGCGCCGAAAAAACAATTGAGAGAGCCAAAACTACGGGGAGAGCGCCAAAACTACGGGGGAGAGCGCCGAAACTACGGGGGAGAGAGCTGAAACCACGGGGGAGAGCGCTGAAACTACGGTTGAGAGCGCCGAAACTACGGGGGAGAGCGCCAAAACTACAGGGGAGAGCGCCGAAACTACGGGGGAGAGCGCTGAAACTACGGGGGAGAGCGCTGAAACTACGGGGGAGAGCGCTGAAACTACGGGGGAGAGCGCCAAAACTACAGTGGAGAGGGCTCCAAAACTAGAAGAACGACGGGGAAGAACGCAGGCGGCCATCTTAGGTCAGGTAAGGTCAGGTAAAGTATAAATGTAAACAGCATGATTGTTAGCTGTATCCCAGGAGAGAGGAGGACACACTGGCTTCCTTTAAAGAGCACTTCCTCTCTTCTTTAGGCCCATTAGACACTGATCGTTGCCTGGTTACATTATTATTATGAGAGTTATTCCGCTTGAGGGAGGGTTTGTTGTCACTTGGGCTTAAAATTACTTATTTTTTCCATGGCAATTAATTAGCATTTCATCCCACCTGTTACCACAAATAAGATAATTACATTTGAATGTATTATTATTATTATTATTATTATTATGTATTATTGTGTTATTATGTATTATGATTGATAATTATGTGTTATGTATTATTGTGTGCTATTATGTATTATTGTGATTGATAATTACGCGTTATTATGTGTTACTATTTATTATTGTGTATTATTATTATTATTGTCATTATTATTATATGTTATGTCTGTGATTCTATGTATTTCTTCTCATTACATGTTTATAACTGTATTGGATGTCTGTATATCTGTTTTCTATTTCTAAATAAATATATTAAATGTTATTTTAAGTCTGTCATTCTGTTTATTTCAAACTGTTGACGTATTTGTATGTATTTAATTGGACTTTAAATTTGTAAATAAATATATTACATTTGAATATTTGTTATGTCTTTCTATCTTTTTAATGTCGCATTTCACCGTGCTTTGCTGTTGCACTTACAGTTGTGTCCATTTAATTCTTATAAAATAACATAATAATAACAATTAATTTAAAAACTAAGTATAGTATGGAGGTACAATAAAAGGTAATTCAATGAGAAACAAATGTGTGGACATCAAGACACACTTGATCAAATTGTGTTATCATTTTACAATATGATGTTATATCCAAATCCACAATTCAGAGAAAAAATTGCAATTAAAAGCAAAAACATTTGTTTGAAAAAACAGGTTTTGCTTTTTCTAATGTGAAGAGTATTATCTCATGTAAATCACAAGATAATTGCATTTATACATTCTTTTTTAATTTACACAGTTTTTCAAAGATGCAGGTGAAGGGCTCTGCTGTGAAAAGCATTGTCTATGTTCTTTGTTGTGGTCTTAAAAGCTTTTAGTTGGATTTTTTTAAAAGTGTGAATCAATTGTGTAACAGTCCCTTAGCAGAAACACAGACAGCATCAAACCACACTTGTATATATTAGCTTATTAAGGCTAACTCAACTAATACCATTTCTGCATAGTTAGCTTTCTTCCTTTTTACTAGCTTTTCACTGGGCAGCTTTTAGTAAAGCTAGCCTTTTTTGACAATAAAAGCTGCTTACAAAGGTTGATGGAGTACTAAAACCACAACAATATAGTAATGGCGCGTTTCCAGTGCAGCGGGTAGCTCGCTTTAAGCGTGCCGAGCCGTGCGGGGCCCGTTTTTGGTTGCGTTTCCACTTGGCCTAGTTTTGGCCCGGGGCTACTTTTTCACCTTTTTTCTGGCCCGACTAAATCGTGTTTCTAGGGCCAGGAACAACCAGGCTGAGTCGGGCTGAGTATGCTAAACTAGAGAGAGAATCGCTGGCATGGGGGCTACAACTACAACAAGATGAACATATTTGACCGTGATTTAATTGTAATACACGTTTCAAAATGATGCCGAAGTAACAACATACTGATACCGGTTAGTAAAAACCATGAATTAATGCTTTGACAAGTCTGCAGACAGACGGCAGGCGAAAAACCCTTTTAAGGCGAGACACCACAGGTGAATAGGGTAATTTTTTTAACTTAAAGGTATCAGCTAGAAATTTCTCCAGTTAATTACTTACAATAAGGCAATTGTCTTTTGTATTACAAGTTTTCTGAAATAGCATGTTTAAATATGCAAATTATCCATTATCTCATTAAATATGCACATATTTTAACACATTTCAGGAATCGAAATCTAAACTTTGGATAAAGCCAGGTTCAAAATTCTTGTTTCATTTTGTAGTCATATTAGTATCTAAGGCTTTTACAGAAGGGATATTGGATATCTCTTTTTATCACTCCATAAATCAGAAAATACTGTCAACAGCCCTAAAATATCAATTTTCGCCATGTTTTTAGGTATAAAATGTTGTATAATTCAGGCTATGAATGATATATGAACAAACCCCTCTGTAAAAGCCTTCATAATATTGATAGGAATATAACTGGAAGGTTTGGTGTCTCTACGTGCTACTGAAGTTGAAATTTCGAACTCAGAGTAGGAGAAAAAACTCATTTTGAGAAAACGACATTTAAAGATTGCAGTGAGGCGCTAGCTAAACCCTCCTGTTCTTTGGATGATAGCTTGCACATCGACGCACTCCGTGAAGGTATTTCATGTTCGGGTCATTTGTTTTTTGTATAACATTGCTTCGTGCAAGTGACAATTGTTGTCGTCTTCTCTGTGAACGTTTTTTTCGCCGTTCTTTTGCTATTTTGAGATTTCAATTTCGAGCGGAAAGCTAACCAGGAAGTGTTTTAGCACACCACGTGACGCATCTGAACGAATCACGTTGTCAGAAATTGACACCAGCCAATGAGATTTCGTTTCTTGGTTTAAGACCCCTTTGTGCTTTCACGATTGGTTGCTGATACAAAGGAAATGACCATATTTGGATCCGATGAGATTGTGCAGGAGAGACACAGCTTTCCAGCGATATCTCTGTTGACATGGTGCACACAGCGGCCGCGGTACTTTATGTTACGTTAGAATGCTAACTTTTGGTGAATTTAGGAGAAATCTACAGACACAAATAGACAAACTATAGTAAAATAAACACTTAAATGTGTATTTTGTACGTTTTCCTTCCAAAAGCCTGAAAGAAAACATGTTATAGAATCAAAATAGCACAAAATCTCAAAATTGACCAGTACTTGAAAAACTATGTTTTTGCCTGCCGTGTCTCGCCTTAAAATGAGTGTTTTCTAAATGGAGCTTGGCTAAGCTAACGTTATATATGCTCTGACCGTCCACACTCACAACAACGGCCTACAGACATAAATAAACCAGCGACTGTATTCTCCATGACACAGACAGTCTGTGGTTTGTACTTGTTTAACTTTTGTCTAGTTTCTGAACAGATGTGAAGAGCTGTGAGCTCTGAGTGCTAAGAGCTAACGGCTGTGTTGTTTTTTTGGGGCTCTCATTGAAGATGACGTCACGGCTCCGCCTACACTGCGTTACTATAGTAACTACCCCAGTTCCTAAACTGTAATGGAAGCGCAGCATTAAAGTGAGCCGGGCCTAATAAGGCCTAACCAAACCGAGCGAGGCCGAGCGAGGCCTGTAGTGGAAACGCGCCATTAGTGTGCTTTACCGTTAGCTAAAAAAAGGCGGGAAAAGCTCAGGTAGCTGCAGAGTTGTTCCTTGTTGTCCATTTTGGCGACATGAGTGACGATGTCTATTGAATTAGGCTGAATACAAAAGTTGCTATTGAAGAAGCAGCTTTTGGAAAACTCTGTGGCACTCAATGAATCCAAGCCTAAATATATGACATATAAACAAGAGCTTATATATATTGGTGGTGGGAAAACCAGCGCTGAAAACAGAGAGAAAACCTGCTTTCATTAATGCCAACCTGACACAAGTAATCACTGTGTCTGCATTTGACTGATGTGTACAGTACAAGACATCAACAAATATTAACATGCATACAGCTTTATTTTTAACTGCTATTTTGAAAGAAAAGCCACCAATTGAGAAAAAGAAAGATGCCTTTGTGTGTAGTGTTTGAGAAACAAGGAATGCACCTGCAGTGTGTAACAGACTGTAAGTATTTATATTGTATGTTGGGTGGATAGAAATGGGAGGGGTTGATTATGAAGATGGTGGACAAACAGTTTATTTCTGCTCTGGTTAGCAAACACAGCCGGCTGCACCCTCTGAGCCCGAGAAACGACCAAAATAATAATGGGGAAAGGCTGGAGGAACAGAGGAATTATTAACCTGTTAAGCCCCGAGCCTGTTTTTCAGGTTTCAGGCTCGAAAATGACATGCCCAGAACAAATGACCATATCTTCACTTCTAAAAGGGGTAAATTAATAATATGTTTTCTCAAAGCAATGATAAACCTGTGAGTTGGATGTAGAAGAGTCAGAATCAATATATATATTTTAAATTTTAAAGTAAATTCAGATTGAACATAGTAAAAAAGTGTAAATAATAGTATACGTCCAAAAAAAAACCTTACTTATAGAGAAAACCACCCTTGAATGATGGGATAGTAGACTAAAAGCTTTAGGAATCCAAACTATAACATATAAGTACCCTGTATCAAGATTGATGCAAAACAAGTGACATTTGACCTTTTTAGAGAGGTTTAGCAAAACAAACACTTCTGGGGTGATTTGGGTGGATTTTCCACACGTCCGATTTTGGTGATTGACATCTCTTTTTAACCGTCAGAGCCAATAGAATCGAGGGGAGGTTCCTAAATCCATCTAAACATTACCATTGGTGAATGAGAGTGATGCGCAGCCAGCATCCCCAAAACCGGAAGCTGTCACACTCTCGTAGCTCTCATAGCAGCTGAAAACTACTCTTATTGACATAAATGTTATGATGGATTATCAATAATCATTTGAAAGTGACACAGAGACATTGGATTAACCTTCAGCAGCGTTGTAATGCCATTGAACACAACTTCTGATCAGAAAACAGCAAAGGTAAGACGTATTTGCCGTTTCGTGCAGTGATGATACTTATACCATTGGAATCTGTGGAATCTCAGCTTTCATATGATATCTAGTTTGTGCAGATCCGATGAAGTATAAAATATTTCTACCGTGAGTTATGTGCTAAGTGCGTTAGCACTCTTTCGCTTAGAGCTAATTCATAGGCTCGGCGTTAGACTTGTGTTTTGTTTCGGTAAAAATGATTCGTATCGTCAGTTAGCTGAGTTTCTTCCCGTGAAGTGGGTATGACACATTAATAGGTTGTTAAATGTTAAGAAGCCCTGAGACACAGTTTCTTGAAAATTATCATACCCAATTGATAACCCGATAGCCCCCGGCTTAACAGGTTAAACAAGACTAAAAGCCCAAACCAAGCTGTTCTTCACCTATGAAAAGTCTAATTGTCTGCTGTGAAACAAGACCTATTGTTACACTTTCATCAGTCCAAGCTGCACTGCTTTTGCCTCATGCTACTGTAGGCATGCTGATATTAGCACCTGGCTACTGTTTAGCTCACTTTATAAGTAACATGCACATTTGTTGATTGTTCATGTTGTTTGATGAATACCATATTCATATAAAGTGCCCATTTGAACACACACTTATGTAGTATTAAGACTTTGCAAGTGGAACATTGTGGAAAACACCAGTTTTACTCAGCTTACACATTTTGTTCAGCAAGATAATCTTCACAAATGAGTCATAAATATTGTATTTATTAACATTGTTAAGGGAAAGGGGACATTGCGGATAAAAAGGCAAAAACTAAATAATCAGACTAACAGTAAATATAGACTGAAACACTCATCAATACAATTCAAATACACTTTCAAGGCAAAACATATAAATTGCAGTAAGTAAGTTAACATAAACAAGCAGTGAAACAACACTCTAAAGATTGCTGAAGACAAAATACCGTTATCAAAAGTAAACATCTAACATTAGGCCCAACTGAAACACACCACGATGCATCTCAAAACACACAAAATGCTGGTTCTCTGTGTCATGCTGAAGCTCAAATAGGACTGATGTCATCCGGTGGACCAATCAGGAGGCAGCAATCAGTACTCGCCTGGAAAAGCACAGGTGTAAATAATAACGCAAATGATGGCTAAATTACATGTAGCGGCAACAGTTTTCGGGTCCTGGTGTGTGAGTTAACTGGCTCTCTGTTACACTGTCATGGTTTAAACTGGGCTCAGAGGATTTTACATTAAGAAGAATAACTTTATAATTTGTGGAATTCATCTCCCATTTCTTAAATTGGAGCTGCACTTTGAGGACAGAGTGTGGAGAGGAGGAATAACTACAACTGCCAGTAACTCTGCAAATGAACATATGGACATGTGAGAATTGTATTAAGATAAACAAAAATGAACAAGCATCTCATTTCCATATGTGCAGCAAACAAGCTCCAAGGTCAGATCCTGTTCTCGTGTTGCTACAGAGTGAGCTAATTAGACTTGATACAATTTAGTATGCACATATAGAGATGTAGGTCATAAAATGACCCCAGGTCTGCTACACACATACAGACTGACTGCATTTTGTTGGTTTGAGTTGTTTGAACTGTGCGATATTGAATTCACACAGTGAGCAATTTGATTCATGCATGGATCACTCTGTTGCTGTGTGCTGTTTGGATGATATAAGAGGTTTTAATTGCTATTTTGTGCAGCTGCTAACATAATCTGATAAACTATTTATGTTGTGTTCATGAGAAGGCTATATAGAGTGGTGCCGGAAAGAGTCCTAAAACCTTGAAAATAAGTTAGCATTTTAGCACTTCTGATTCCCTGGTCTTAAAGTCAACAGATTTTTTTACTGTTTTTGGTTAGACGCCTGAAATGAAGGGTGCGTCTCACTTCGGTTATTTTTAATTTCCTCGCTCCTCGGCCTCGGTATCACCGGAAGTTGATTTGTCTGCGCCATCTTGAGTACCGTCCCAGTGGCCTTATTTTTGCCGGAGGATCGAGGAGTGATAACGGAGGAGCGATAATCGAGGAACTACCAGACCATCCTCCGGTGAAATCCTCAGACACTCGGTCCGCCCCCTTACTGTGTATCGCTCATTGATTGGACGATGCAGCGCATGCACTGATCTGGCTGCTGTCAGACGGTCAGCTGTGCGGCGTAAACACAAACGGACGTCGCTTCACGTGACGCTCCGGAGGAAACAACGTCCTATAGCTCTTAAAACTCATTTCCCTGGTGGTTTCCTTGCGTCTCTCCATGCTTCCCTGGTGGGAGGGACTAGTCGCAGGGAAACAACGCAAATGAGGGACGCAAGGAATCCATTTAACTGAAGTGAGATGCACCTAAAGACGGTGGTTATCACTAGCGTGTGAGATTATAGACATAAAGATCAGTGACTACTCCTCGTGAAAGTCTGAAGCTTCTAAGGAGCCCTTGTGATGCTAATTTGCGTGTCGTCGGCACCACTCTATAAGGCAAGCTAACAAGTGCTAATATGTAGCATGAATACAACATTTTAAAAACATTACTACAGAGCTTAGATAAAAAAACAATGGACCCAACTACTGTATCGTTCTTGGAAGGAGGATCTGGTGGATTTTGGAAGATTTCATTGCTTCAACATTATTTAATTTCTGCACTCATGTTAACAACAAATAGTGGCATTTTTTTTAGCAAGGATGTACAAGAAATCAGTGATGTTATTGTGTCTATTGTTGACTACAGGTTCAGCTGTTGCCAAATGTTTGTATAACTTTATTGAAATTTTTTATTATGTTACTCGCAGAATGGAAAAAGATAGAGTGGAGGACAGACGATAGTTGATGAAGGATGGATGGAAAAAGGGTTTGTCATGCATGTCATATTCTCTCTGAAATGCAGACGTAGTGAAAGGAGGGGAAGGGGACTGTTTATGTTTTTGAGGAAGGATTAAATGTCCCCTAATCCATTATGAGCCCTGTACCCCATTTAATATAATATCCCTAAAGAGGTCGGCCCGGACACAACAACAGCACGTGACCCTCAATCGGATATGATAGCTGCACGAGGAATTAACCCCAACATACTGGGGTAGGGCTGTGTGTGTGTGTGTGTGTGTGTGTGTGTGTGTGTGTGTGTGTGTGTGTGTGTGTGTGTGTGTGTGTGTGTGTGTGTGTGTGTGTGTGTGTGTGTGTGTGTGTGTGTGTGTGTGTGTGTGTGTGTGTGTGTGTGTGTGTGTGTGTGTGTGTGTGTGTGTGTGTGTGTGTGTGTGTGTGTGTGTGTGTGTGTGTGTGTGTGTGTGTGTGTGTGTGTGTGTGTGTGTGTGTGTGTGTGTGTGTGTGTGTGTGTGTGTGTGTGTGTGTGTGTGTGTGTGTGTGTGTGTGTGTGTGTGTGTGTGTGTGTGTGTGTGTGTGTGTGGCATCTCTTGTCAACCGCTATACTGTGTACAGAAGCAGTTTTTCATACATTTGGGTCAAAATCTTAATGCTTGATTAATTTAACTAATTAAAATGTGGTCAATTACAAATGTTATAATGGTGCATTAGATTTGTTTTGGACTAATTGTCAGACAAGAGCTTATCTTTTCACATTTATATGATTGATGATATATTACAAGCTTATTTTTAAACACTTCTTGGGGGTGAAAACTGTGAAACTTTGGTGATAAGCGCTGTGCCTTAAAGGTCTCTTGGTCGTCTGTTCCACCATTTTACAGACAGAAATATTTTAACAACTACTGGATGCATTTCCATACATGTTCATATTCAACACAGGACCAGTTGGTTTAATTTGCTCTGCTGTGTCAAAATTCCTCACAAAGCTGCCAGCATGATTGCAGAGATGGTCTTTTGGAGTATCATTAAGCACTTATTGCGAGTTTATTTATCACCAAGGTTGAGATATGATGACAGCATAGACATCAGTGAGACAACATGAAGACAGATGAAAAGACAAATATCCCACTTTATTAGATTTGGTGGATTTGAAGATACAACTGAAGTGAGCCCAAGATTAAACTTCATAACGGATTTGATGTATTGTGTTATTGTTTTCCTGTCCAGCTCATATTGGCATCACAAAGGGGAATAGGTCAAACCAATCGTCCAGTGAAATCAGATGAAAGCAGAAAGGTCGGCAGTGTGAATGTAATCCTATTGTGCTCATAATGAATATGTGCGGATCTGGGAGGCAGGAATAGAGATGTAAATGGAAAGAGAAAAGAAAGAGATTTCACAGGTGCTTATTCAAAACCTTTTTTGGCATCATGTTTTCTGGAGGATACATTGTTCACATAGTGTTCCCAATAAATGTCAGAAATTATAGAGAGGGTTCATATTTTATACGATTCACACCCACACACACACACACACACACACACACACACACTCACACCCACACTCACACTCACACACACAAAACATCTCCTGTTGCCCAGCCCCTCTCTCTTTATGCTTTTTTGTGTGTGTGGAAGAATGCCCACGACCCCCACCACCACCATTACCCTCGGGGCCCTTGGGCATTCATCACCGTGTGCACCCCCGACCCCCCCACCCATTTACCCCCCTTTCACCCAGACACCCCCCACGTTTTCCTCTCCTCACCCTCCCCCCTTTTGTTTGCTTCTCTGTGTCACACCATCAAACAAAGCTGCTTGTTTTGACGGCATCAAAAAAACACTTTTATTTTTGCATAATCTCAAACTACTACTTACACACACACACACACACACACACACACACACACACACACACACACACACACACACACACACACACACACACACACACACACACACACACACACACACACACACACACACACACACACACACACTGAAGTTAAGCTCCTTCGAAATTTCCCTAGAGGGGAAAAGGGAAGAGTGCTACTCCTATTGAGATCCAACACGGTGATGAATAGCAGATACAGGGAGGAGGTGGGACAGTGAAAGAGGAAGTGGATAGATCGGAAAAATGTCCCTGAAGTTGGAAGCAGGTGGAGGAGGGAAGAAAGAGGAAGAGGAGGAGATATGTTTCCAGGAAGGAAGAGGAACAACAGTATCAGGGAATGGTAAAGGTGGAAGTGAAGAAGGAAGGAAGGAGGGAAGTGTAAGGAAGGGAAATGTCTTTGTTAAGGTTTTGGAAAGAGGACAACATTCTGTGTCGATTAAATATATATTCAAAAACAATTACAGTGAAAAGGAGTTATTGGAAAAAGTCTGGGGAGGAGAAACATTGATGCTTTGTAAATATGAAAAAGTAAGAAAAGAGAAAGACATTTGGGGAAAATGAATAAGATGGAAGTAAGATGTGGATTTGAGAGGAGAAGAGGAAGAAAACAAATTGGAAAGACGACAAGGAAGTTCAGAGAGGACAACAACTAATGGAAAACATAATATAAGTGAGGATTAAGATGAGAAATATCCGAAACAAAAGAGAAACAAATACAAAAATGACTAGGAAGAGGATATAGTTAACGCTTAGAAGATCGAAGAAACAGGAAAAGTTTTAGGAAATAGGAAGGATGGAGTAGGAGAAGGAGGAGGAGGGAAGCGTCTTAGGAAAAGGGGGGAGGAGGAGGAAGGGGGGGGCATCAACAACCATCTTTCCCCCTCCCCAGATGGTGAGAAGGCTGCAGAGCGCGCTGCACTCCACCGTGCGTTTTGTTCCAGCCACAAAGTGCCCAAAGCACCGATCCGTTCCGAGCCAAAACAAGCCAAACCGGACCACGGCGTGCGTCCCCCTTTACGCATCCCCCGCCTCCAACCACCACCACCACCTCCTCCTCCTCCCCCGACCGCGTTTCTGTGGCAATGGAGCCGTAACCAACCTCTTAACTGAGCCGAGCGTGAGAAATAGCGACGGACACAGAGACAGCTGAGAACAAGCGGCTATGGAGGAGAAGCGCAGGGAGGCTGGAGTCTAGACAAATTAAAACACACCCGGATTACTTTTTTGCAACATTTTTGAACTCTAGTACCGCTATAAAAGCAGGGATTTCCCGGTTTTATTTTTCTCTCATCTCTATTATATCATTGCACGGTGAGGATGCAGGGGAAGGAGAGGAGCTTCTGCACGGGATGCTGGAGAATAACGCTGCTGTTCTGCGTCCTGGCTCTGCACTTGATGCCGCTGTCTGTCCACGGTAAGAAAGCTGCCCTCCATCGTGCACTGAAATCATGCAAACAAATTTAAAACCCGTCCACTTCTCGAAAAATGGGCTTCAAAATTGCTGCAGCAGCATCTGAGGAGCCAGGGTACCTAAACACACTCCCACAGGGCAGCCAGAAAGGAGGTCAGTGAGCCTCGGATTGTGGGTTAGCAGGCGCTGCACACTCAACTGGTATTGATAGATATTGGATAGTAACATTATGTGACATTATTCTGTACTTTATATTGGTTTTAAATCTCCCACTCAATGCAAACTGAGTATTCAATTGGATTTTGGAGAATCTGTCCTCAGAACATTTGAATAATCCACATTTTGGATGGACAGTAGAGCAAATATTGCCTTAATATGATACTGTAGTTATATCACAAGATAAAAAAAAAAATCTTGCATTGATATAGTGGACACATTTCAAATACTCAGTCCCTGCAGGAATATTTGTCAAAGGAGACACAAACTGAAATTAGGTCACAGCAAAGACACATCTAAGCCCTTATGGATATTATAGAGACACAAGAGGGGGTAACAATGAGGTCAATTTAAACCCATTGGACACCATAGACGCACTGCAAGACAGAATATAATTCAACTACTGTGAGACCCCAAAGAGATATCTGAAGACATGAGTACAGAATGAGCTTACTATGAGCTCAATGCAGGAAAATTACACAACATGGCGGGTTAAAAATGACAATGTAACTCCACACACCACAGGAAACACCGGTAACACACTACTGAGGCTTTTTTCAGCAAAATCCGGTCACTAAATGAACACTGTGGATTATTGCAGTCACATTTAAAGCCACAGTCGGAGGAGAATTTACAGAGATGTGTGACAGTGACAGCGTCCAGCCGATGCAGTAAAGCAGATCCCTGGAGGCACACTGGCACTACAGCCACACAAAGGCGAGGATTAGTGCTTGGGGGACTTTATGAATAATGCATGAAGGGATGTGGATGGACATTCTGATACACAGAGGGGGAAAAAACCCACCAGAGTAAACATAAAAAAAGTCATGGAGGCTTTTTCTTCCCCTCTCTGTCTCTTTGTCTGAGCTACATTACTGTCAGATTAATAATGCAGCAGCGTGCACGGGATGAAATCAGTCTGGCGTTATAATCTAATATAATCTGGTTGATTCCTTTCATTGCACCGGGTACAATTCATGCAGTGTGATGTCAAGGTGAAGCCCCCACTAAATTATATGATGTTTTTTCATGAGTGTTTTATTTGGAGCGAGAAAAATTGAAGATAAGGGGGGGGGGAATCCCATTAGAGGAACATCCAAGAGCATTGAACGCTGCATAATCTGAGCCAATAATGTAGACTGACCAGTTGATCAACTATTACTTTGGTGTTCCCTTCAAATGCCACAAGTTTTAGGGGTTTTTATTTGCCTTTGAAGGAGAAAGTGGATTTATACCCCATTTACCAACTTAATGTTTTATAGAAATGTAAAAAACATTGTATTCCAAGCAGAGTTTCATAGCTTGTAGTGTAATCCACATGCAAACTGTGGCAACATTGTGTACATTATTTGGCCTGATCTCCATTAAATCAAAGTTTGACACCCAAGAAGTGGAAGAAATGATCGATGCCATTGGGTGTTGGTTGAATATGAAGCTGCATCCAGTAGGTTAGCTTAGCGTAAAGAATGGAAACAGGTGGAGACGCCTAGCATGGTGCCAAGGTAAAACAAAACACCACATTTTTTTATTTCACTTATTAACAAAACGTCCACTTTGTAAATGCAAAAAATTACTGCAGCAGCAAATGTTCCGTCATTCTGCAGTTATATTGGTTTGGACATTTCCCAGTCAATGCAATCTTATAATTAAATTGGATTTTGGAGAATTAGCTTAGCATAAATATTGGAAGCAGGGGGAAACTGCTAGCATTGATTATCCTAATACCTTGCAAATTTGACTTATTAGCATGTAAGTCAAGAGCTGTCGCCTCACAGGAAGAAGACCAATTAGCTCTTCATCCCCCCCCCCCCCCCAAGGGATGTTTGTGTCACTTTTCATGGATGCTGTGGGGACTTTGTGTCGGCTTGACCTCAGGTGGATATTTAACAAAAAGGGGTTGGCAGATCTAGTGCAGACACCTTAAAACTACCTTGCGCTAACCCTCCACCCCCTTCACACACACACACACACACACACACACACACACACACACACACACACACACACACACACACACACACACACACACACACACACACACACACACACACACACACACACACACACACACACTTCTCGCTTCACCGGTGGAGTGTGGAGTCGGCAGCTCGCCACACATCTGTGAACGACGCTCAGACGACCAAAGCCAACCGCCCTGACTTGACAACAGCCGACCAGAATACTGTCAGTCATTTCCTGCCAGCTTTTTTCTCCGGTGGCCATTTGCAATCCTCCTCTTCCTCCTTCAGTGTGTGTGGTTGTGTGTGTGTGTGTGTGGTGTGTGTGTAATACAGATGATATGCCGGTGTCCCTCCCTTACACCCTTCCCCCATGCAACGTTAAGCTGGTAGATAGGTGATTGGCAGACTAATGGTTTCTGCACTGAAACTCATGGACATACATGCCCTTCTCCTCCTCTTCCTCCGGCCTGCTGACACATATCTGCATGCCGGCAGATTATCTTTGATTAAGCTAACCCCCACCTCCCCCCCACATGACTCCACTATCCAGCCTTTTTTATTGCAGTGTGCAGAAGGACAAAAAAAAAAAGAATAAAGATTACCAATCATAAAGACTAATGCCGTCCGTCTACAGCTTTGGTGTATTATTGGTGAACAATGTCTTTTTTCTATTCGCTGTCTCTCTCGCCTCTGCATCGCCTCCATCGCCATGGAAACCACACACCATCCCATTGACACCGGCTGGCAGCACAGTTTGTGCATATCGCCGCCATAATGTGTTCACGCTTAGAATTTCATTAGGGCTCAAAACGTTGAGTTTTGGCACACGATGATATGAGTGGTGGCTCTACGCCTACAGACCATTGCTGTGTGTGTGTGTGGCAATGGGTGTAGTCCATCAATACTCTAGCTCTAATTTCTCGATGATATCATTTCCCGTATTGGTGTATTCATTATTTCTGCAGGATGATTTCATGCTCGTTGACTGTGTGATTTGCAGCAGATGTACACATTTCCCTGTCGGCCGTGCAAACATCTCTGTTTTGACTCTTATAATGCAAGAAGGAAAAAATGTACTCAGAAGAAGTGAGACAACAAAGTCTGTACATGTTAGATCATCTTTCTAAGTGACGGAGTGACAGACATTTAGAGCAGCCAGGAGTGAAGTCTGAATATTCATATTTCATTTTGAAAACTTCTCAATCTGCTGAGCATCATTAAAGCAGAGTGACACCAAAAGGAAAGACGTTTTTTATCCGGCTGTACTTTTGAATCTGATAACAGTTACTCATTAAATCATACATTTTATTGAGTGCACATATTTGGGACCTGAGTTGTAGTACATTTCCGCAAGTAACGTACAATGTTGAGGTACTTATTCTTCGGTTGAGTACTTTGATTTTGTATTTCAATATCTTCGCATTGTGAAAGCCCAACATACTCTTCACTCTATTTAATGCTAATTTTCAGACAAAAAAACCAATTATGCGAGAAAAGAAAAAAAGAGACCAAATGCGCAATAAACAAAGTTAAAGATGAGTTTGACTGATTATAACGGAAGTATTTTAAAATGTTCTGTATATATTTTTGCTGAATTTATAACATTTGAGTAAATTCTCTGGCCAAGATATCCGTGTAGACCATATCTAAAATGGTGACAGCCCTAATACATACATTAAAGACATGGTTAAAGGATTAACAAATAGTTCAGACAATTTCCAGTTAATGTCATTAATTTATTTTGCAAAAACTAGAAGATATTAACTCGTTTTTGCTTTTAAACTCTTATTATTTTCTGCTTTCCTCTGTTTCATATGATTATACATTGTTTTGCTCTGTTATTAATCAGACAAAGCAAGCTATTGGATATTATTTTCTTGCATTTGACGGATAAAAACTAATTAAAATGTACTTGAGAATGTAAATCACCGCTTGCAGCCCATATCATCGTCGTAGGTGTTTTTGGACAACAAAACGAAAGCAAATCAACTTTATTGACAGTCTCTTCTCCCTCAAACCTTTCTCGTAGCACTCATTTGGGATCTGTTGAGCTAATATGTCCGCCATCCCAGATTAATCTGATTGTCGGGAACTACGTGATCCTAATCTCATTTGTAACATCCTCCCACCTGGAACTGCTGCAGGCCAACATCAGCATACGTACTGACCAGTGCCATAGGCCTGACCCCACCAGCTGCTGTGTGTGTGTGTGTGTGTGTGTGTTGTGTGTGTGTGTGTGTGTGTGTGTGTGTTGTGTGTGTGTGTGTGTGTGTGTGTGTGTGTGTGTGTGTGTGTGTGTGTGTGTGGTGTGTGTGTGTGTGTGGTGTGTGTGTGTGTGTGTGTGTGGTGTGTGTGTGTGTGTGTGTGTGTGTGTGTGTGTGTGTGTGTGTGTGTGTGTGTGTGTGTGTGTGCAGACATACTGTAATATACAGTACGTGTGTTAGTGCATTTCAGCCTCCTCTGAGGTGTGCAAATGTTTGTTTTTCACAATTTTAAATATGTGATAACAGACCGTAGTTAAATGCAATGCAGTATATAATCTAAATTGTCCTTCAGTAATGATTTAGTGTATACACTAAATCATTACTGAAGGACAATTTAGATTAACTTGTACTTAAAGGTGGGGTAGGTAATTCACTTCAGAAACACTTTTTGTTATATTCCATGGGATTCTCTTAACATCCCGATAGCAATGAATACATTAAATGCGTTGACAATAAATACATTAAAAAATATCATCTGTGGAAGCCGTGGCGCTGTAAAAAGCACGACCAATCATCTGAGCCGGCTAAAGTAACTGGATGGCCTACCTGCCTGTCAGCCTTCCATCTGTGCACAAACTTATCTCGTGCCCTCATTGGTCATGTGCGTGTTAGTGTGTGTTGGAGGAGGGGCTCTGTGAGGAAGTCTGAAGGAAGGTACTTTCAAATTCTAGCGCACTCGAGCTGGTTTCTCCATTCTTACCTACCATACTTTTAACTTGAGTATTTTCATTGTATGATAGTTTGTACTTCTACTCCACTACATTTTGAAGCCAATATTGTACTTTATACTACACTACATTTTTAGAACGCTTTGGTTACTTTACAGATTCAGATTATAAGTAATACAAAATATGAATCCACTAAAAATAAACATTGACTGGTTCTGCTTCTTCTACTTCTTCTGCTTCTTCTTCTTCTTCTGCTTCTTCTTCTGCTTCTTCTACTTCTGCTGCTTCTACTTCTGCTGTCTTCTTCTGCTTCTTCTTCTTCTGCTGCTTCTACTTCTGCTGTCTTCTTCTGCTTCTTCTACTTCTGCTGCTTCTTCTACTGCTGCTTCTTCTTCTGCTTCTTCTACTTCTGCTGCTTCTTCTTCTGCTTCTTCTACTTCTGTGCTTCTACTTCTGCTGCTGCTTCTTCTTCTGCTGCTTCTTCTTCTGCTGCTTCTTCTTCTTCTGCTGCTTCTACTTCTGCTGCTTCTTCTTCTTCTGCTGCTTCTACTTCTGCTGCTTCTTCTTCTTCTTCTGCTGCTTCTACTTCTGCTGCTTCTTCTTCTGCTGCTTCTACTTCTGCTTCTTCTTCTTCTTCTTCTTCTTCTTCTGCTGCTTCTTCTTCTACTGCTTCTTCTACTTCTGCTGCTTCTACTTCTGCTGCTTCTTCTTCTGCTTCTTCTACTTCTGTGCTTCTACTTCTGCTGCTTCTTCTTCTGCTGCTTCTTCTTCTTCTGCTTCTTCTACTTCTGCTGCTTCTACTTCTGCTGCTTCTTCTTCTGCTGCTTCTTCTTCTTCTGCTTCTTCTACTTCTGCTGCTTCTACTTCTGCTGCTTCTTCTTCTGCTTCTTCTACTTCTGTGCTTCTACTTCTGCTGCTGCTTCTTCTTCTGCTGCTTCTTCTTCTTCTGCTTCTTCTACTTCTGCTTCTTCTTCTGCTTCTTCTACTTCTGCTGCTTCTTCTTCTGCTGCTTCTACTTCTGCTGCTTCTTCTTCTTCTGCTTCTTCTACTTCTGCTGCTTCTACTTCTGCTGCTTCTTCTTCTGCTGCTTCTACTTCTGCTGCTTCTTCTTCTTCTGCTGCTTCTACTTCTACTGCTTCTTCTTCTTCTGCTGCTTCTACTTCTGCTGCTTCTTCTTCTTCTGCTGCTTCTACTTCTGCTGTCTTCTTCTTCTTCTGCTGCTTCTACTTCTGCTGCTTCTTCTTCTGCTGCTTCTACTTCTGCTTCTTCTTCTTCTTCTTCTTCTGCTGCTTCTTCTTCTTCTGCTTCTACTTCTGCTGCTTTCTTCTTCTGCTGCTTCTACTTCTGCCGCTTCTACTTCTGCCGCTTCTTCTTCTGATGCTTCTACTTCTGATGCTTCTGCTGCTTCTTCTTCTGCTGCTTCTTCTTCTTCTCTACTTCTACTTCTACTTCTGCTGCTTCTTCTTCTTCTTCTTCTACTTGCTGCTTCTTCTTCTGCTGCTTCTACTTCTGCTGTCTTCTACTTATTCTTCTTCTTCTGCTGCTTCTACTACTTCTTCTTCTTCTTCTTCTTCTGCTTCTACTTCTGCTGCTTAAAGGTGGGGTAGGTAAGTTTGAGAAACCGGCTCGAGATACACTTTTTGTTAATTCCATGGAATGCTCTTAACATCCCGATAGCAATGAATATCTGAAGTGCTTTGACAAAAAATCCATAAAAAAATATCATCTGTGGAAGCCGTAGTACTGTAAAAAGTACGACCAATCATCTGAGCCGGCTAAAGTAACTGGATGGCCTACCTGCCTGTCAGCCTTCCATCTGTGCACAAACTTATCTCGTGCCCTCATTGGTCATGTGTGTGTTGGAGGAGGGGCTCTGTAAGGAAGTGGCAGATTTTTTCCGGCTGTGTATTTTCAAATTCTAGCGCACTCGAGCTGGTTTCTCCAAAATTACCTACCCCACCTTTAAGACATATCTTAGTGTCTATCACTCTTCCAATTATAAAACAGAAACACGTGTGAAAAATAAAGACACCAGCAGATTTATCAGTACAACTATAATGTAACTATTCATTTAATCTCAAATCACAGATAGAATAATTGCTGGCACACCGATTGCTCTGAGGTTTACCCCACAGTCTGCATCATTATCACTTTAAAGCACTCGCTCAACCCTCTTTAAACTCACCTCTTCATGCATCTTCAAGCCTC